>MNCI01007283.1:4660-21978 GCA_015680685.1 Gnetum montanum
AAACTAAGTCAAAATAAGCCAAAATCAAGCACAAGGACCCCCCATGACCTTTGCCAAGGTCCCCAGTGATTTCCAGCCTTCAAAAAATCAAGATTCGGGTCTTAAATAAGGTGTTTTCGGCTGATTACGCTGTGGCTACATTTTATTATGCTGCAGAGCATAAGATGCGTAAAACACTATTCATCAACGTAAAACACTATTCACTGCGTGAAACACTATTCATCAGCGTGATCAACGTAAAACACTATTCATCGCACGAACACTATTCATCGCAATTTCAGAAAATTCCAAAAAAGTTTCAGAAAAATGGCAGAAGATCCTTAGCATCAGCAACTTCTGGAAAATCAAAATTCGGGCCTTAAAAGAGGTGTTTTCAGTTGATTACGCTGCGGCTACATTTTCTTACGCTGCAGAGCATAAGGATGCGTAATCACTATTCACTGCGTAAAACACTATTCACTACGTGAACACTATTCATCACGTGAACACTATTCACTGCGTCAACACTATTCATCGCGTGAACACTATTCACTACGTGAACACTATTCACTGCGTGAACACTATTCACTGCGTAAAACACNTACATAAATCAGGGGGCAATTAGAGGCAAAAATTAGAGACATTGGCAATTCTGAGAAATTACAGAACTGGCAATCCTTGGGCGCTCGGCACATCTGACTGTTGGCATCCAAGCATTCCTCACCTTCATCACATCACATTATTGCATCATCACTTTAGACATCATCCCGGGGCTTAGTGCTTGACCTGCCATCCACACATGCAGCTACACTTCGACCAATGCATACATTTTTTTTACAATAAAGTTCATTGCCTCCTATTTATGTTATTTGCTTCGGTTTATTCTTTGTTTACAATATAGCTCGGTTTGCGCTTTATTTATAATTCAGTACGCTCTGTTTACATTTTTGTGTCGCTGTTTGCATTCCGTTTACATCCTGTTTACATCGTTCACGATAACCCCAGCGCTAGCCATAACTTATGCTCGGGGAAGTCCTTGGTTGATTTACGTGCAAACCATCCAAGGCACTCTGCCTTCGTTCCATTTTCCAGCTTGCCCTCAAGCGAAGGCAAGGTCAACTGTGGCTGCCCAATAATCTTTCGGTGTCTGTTTCCATTCCAGCCTCACACCGACGATTTAGGTTAGTACAATATTGATCTCATATCAAGTTTTTCCTATTTAATATAAAGAAGTTACAAAAGATCATTACTTTTCATTTATCATTTTGCAAAAGGGGTACCAAACAATTTGACTATAAGTACATCTTTAAAACATACAATCACCCTAATACTTTATAATACTTTATAAGAATAACATAATCAACCATAATACCTCATAGGCAAGAAAACCATTTTTCTACCATAAAATAGAGCTTTTACACGTTAGTTGATGGTTGGTACATGGAGAAAGACTACACAAAATGCACCGGCTAAAAGGGTTGTGCTTCCTACACCAACTTGGTAGGTACTCGGGAGCATGGGCATTCATTCGTTTCATTTATTCAGGAAAAATAACGTTCTCCCTACAAAACTAATGTTACAAAGGACAGTGCAGCAGAAATCATAATACTGAAACAAGAAAAATTTTGTTACAAAACGTATAAAGCACATGGAAGAGCAACGTCATCATTCGTTCATTGTATCAGTCGTTGTATCGATGAATGCCGGCCGATTGCATCTGCCACACCTTCAAGCTGCTTACCGTGACGGCCCTCGTGGCATTGTTGAAAAGGTGTAGCCTTGCTGCACCGTCAATTGCCCGTGTTGGGTAAATCCTGGATGTCATGCACGTTCTGCCTCCCTGAGCAAAGCTCTCCACGATGGAATGATCAATCTGCATGCAAATCAACAGATTAATCCCCCTGCTATGTGCATCATCATGTTTTCAAATTTCGCGCAAATATCTTAGTTTCTTACCAGTGTTCGAAGGGTGAGGGAGTTTTCATCTGCAAGCACTGGAACTGAACTGCCATTGATTGCCAAGAGCACGTCGGATGCCAAGGATGATCTGCATATTTCGTTGTTTGGATCAGATTTCTAGAGCATCGGCCGCATGGTAATACAGATTTGGATTATGTTGAGATGGTTACCGAGACTGGTCATGGCAGAACAATGTGCGCAACTTGCCGTCGCGATCCTTGGTAATGTAGAAATAAACAGCTGTTTGTTCGGTGAGACCTTCGTCGGCCAAGACCAGAAGGCCGAAGGGTCCTAGAACGCCTCTTCTGGAGGCTCCTCCGCTGCTGCTGCAGTCATAGATGTCGTCCAACTGAAGCTCCTCCTCCTCCTCTTCCGCCTCGGGAAACTGGATTTCGAGTTCCACATCCAACTGCAGACAACGAGAAGGAAATCCTTGTGAGGATGGATGGAAGTTGTTAAGACTTGAAATTTGACAGAGTCGTTGAAGAAGAACCGGCGATCGGCGATTTTTGCGCACCTGTGAGGCGTCGGAGACCTCGAGCGGTATGACTGAGCCAGGAGAGAGCGCTATGTTTTGCCAAGATTTCTCGTCAAAGCGCAGCGCATCCAATTCCTCGACGGGCCACTGGATCAGGTTCGATTTTGTCTTGCTGTCCAGCAACACAGTCCTCGGCACCGTCTAAAACAAAAGGAGAGGATTTCAACCTTCACAATACACGCAGGGCGTTCAAGGTAAAGACTAAAACATGCTTTCCTGCGTCTTTCTGATAAGTTTGGCTGTGCTTCCCCTCCGTACTACAGTGTTTATCAAAAGAAGTTATTTAATTTAGCAGAGTATTCTTGGGAGCAAAAAATTTCTTGTGATCTCCTGGACCGGTGACTGCTGCTTGGTGCCATCAATCTGTTCCTTTACTACCTAAGTCTGCATTGTGCAAACATTCCACCTGAACACTGGTCTCTTTGTAGAACTCAACATCGTCAAAAAAGCGCATACTATCAAGGCTAAGCGGTGGGGCATTCTGTATGCTATTTTTGCAAAATAAGATACAGGCGTCGTCGATCCAATTTGAGCGCAACGCAATCTTTTTCGCATCAACAAAACCAAAGTATATGGACATGAATGAAAGATCTCAGAAAAGCAACATAGATTCGCCTTCCGCGTCGTGCGGTGAGTCCACAAATCGACGTGTGCCATTCCAAAGCCAAAAGAATAAAAATCAGGACATAGTTTGAATTAAATATACGAATCTTGGCCTTTTTCAAAGCAGCTTTCGGTTTGTGCACAACGGCATGCTGCCTACAAAGCCTAACGATCAGCCGTTTCAAATACGAAGATTGACTTTTCCTAACCAACTTTCGGTTTGCTACTTTTCTCCAGCGGCACGCCTAGTAAGATTAGGAATCCTGATCACTGCTGGTCACATTTACCTTGAATGCTAGCAAACAGTTCCGATATTGGACTATTGTACATAAAAGTTACAAGGTCTATGAGGTTAAGAAAAGAAATCATTTAATTTAGCAGACTTTAACTGAGTAGTCCGCAGGCCACTGTCGTGACAGTTCACGGACGACGGAGGCTAACCTAATAATGCTTGTTAGAACTGTCTCGAATTTGTTAAACATAATTCCAGGTCCGGTGGTTTGGAAGGCTGACGATGACAATGATTGCCATCATTGGTCATTTTTTTGGTTGTCTATAATGGAAGGAAGAAACCTCCTCTATCATGAAATCATCCTTGCACCAAGAATTCATTCTAGACTAAAGACAATGATGCTGCTGTGGCATTGTTGGCTAAATTGCAAACAAGAAACTGATTCCTCTTCGTCCTCGATTGACCAAGAATTCCGGTCTTCAGGCAAAAAACATTCAGGGATCTGCGCTGAGATTTATGCGCATCCTCATTGACGGTAAACAGGGGCATGCGACAGGGTTGAGCCTTAAGCGTTGGTGAACAGTTACAGTGGAACAGGGATGGATGGCAAAGAGTGCAGGGGATGATTTGAAAGGAATATTGAAATAAACAAATTTAGAAAAGAAACCACACAAAAACATGAATTGGAAGTAAGTACCTGCAAGCAGGCCCAGCCCTTTAGAAGATCGGTGTGCTCGGAGTCAGTTTCAGAGACCCAGCCCCAGAGCACGCGACGTTTCTTGACGGGATCGTAGAACGTCTTGGCCGCGTAATAGTTGCCGTAGTCGTAGCGGAGGCCGATGCCCACGTCGATGGCAGGGTCGTCCGGCCGAAAAACATTAGCAACGGCATCGTACGTGCCCAGCGCATAGTGATCATTTTTAGTGTCATCCAGGCTGGCCTTCAGCACGTGCTTGATTCCTTGGCCGTTAGCCGACGTGTCAAGGCCCACCTGCCGACCCTGGACCGCCACGGGATAGAAATCGACGCACTCCCACATGCCGGTGTCGGGCACGCCGTGCATGCTGCCCAGCAGCTCGTAGCTCAGAAAATCGCTGGTGCTGTAGACCAGGCAGATGCCGGTGGTGCCCAGGCGGGAGCCAATGGCGATGCGCCACGCGCCGTCGGGACCGGTCCAGCCGGTGGTCGGGTCCCGGAAGTCCTTCAGGCCAATGCCGTGAGGCGGGACCAGAACCGGGTTAGCCGGTGCCTTCTCCCAGTCACGCAGCAGCTCGTCTTGGGGGTCGGCCGGCCAAGCCAAGTTCTGGACCTGCACAGAGGCGTTGGTGGAGCCTGTGTAGAGCATGAAAATGGAGCCGTTGCTGAGAATCGTCGCAGAGCCCGTCCAGACACCGTCTATGTCGTACCACTGGTCGGGCACCATGGCCAGGTCCAGGTATTTCCAGTGCACTAGATCCTGCGACACTGCGTGCCCCCATGCTATGTTCCCCCAAATTGCCGAGTCCGGATTGTATTGGTAGAATAGATGGTACCAGCCCTTGTAGAACAGAGGCCCTGCATTCGTTCATGCAGGAATGCTAACAGTCATTGGAAATGGCTGTGCAATTCATCGGATTATTATTATTATTATTATTATTTACTGAGATTTCTATTTGTCGCTGAGAAAATGGTTGTGTTTTCTTACCGTTTGGATCTGTCGATCGCCGTTCCGTTGCATCCCGCGCATGCCGTCGCCGCAATGCGTTCAGTAAAGAAGATTAGAATCGATCAAGCTTGGGGCGGAAAATATATTTAAAAAAAAATAGAAACATTTGATGTAGTAAACTTTATAATTTCTATGCACAAAGTGACAGAGCCTTTCAGCTCTGAAATTCTGATATGGACTGCAGCAGAGAGCTTCTTTAAAAACTTGGAAGTTTGAGGACCTAAAGAGTCGCCTGGAAGTTTCACAGAATTTAGAAGAGGACACGGATTAAGGATGAAAGGGAATTTTCTTATCTGAATGGATATCAAGAGGACAAAGCAGCTTGGATAGATACTTCTAACGAAGTCAAAGGTATCTTTCACTGGTAAGGATTCTGTAAATACATGGATTCTGTGAATGCACAACAGAGTATGCAGAGTTTTGACGAAACTAAATAATCAAAGATTCTGTTTCAGGTAATTGAACACTAAAATCACAAAATCAGATGTATTTATTTGAAAAGCAAGTTTCATTTTGAAAACTAGAGCGCAGATCATAGATCTGTTTTACGATTGGGCAAACATTCAACTCTTCAAATTCAGGAACAGAAAGCATGCCAAGGTTCAGCGTGCGTAATTAAACAATCAACAAAGAAATTGAAAGATCGATCCAATTCAAAGAATTCGCTTGCAAAGGCTTTCTTAATCCAAAATTAGAACCGAAAATGCTGCAAAGACGTTTGTTTACCGTTCATCCAATTCTTTTCAGGCTGGAAGTGGTAGGCAGACCGCTGCCATTGCAGAGCAGCGTTGCTCCAGGTATACGGTTTGAGCGAAACCCCGACACTCTTTTCAGAAACGCCCTGCGCAGGACCTCTGGATCTGGGAATCGCTGCATCGGCATCCACTTCTGCCGGCCGAACATCCTCCAGAGAAACCGCGACCTTCTCGACTTTATCCCTGAGCAACGCAGAGGAGTACAGGCCAATCACAACCAACGTTGCAAGAACCAAGCCAAAACACGTAAATCTTGCTATGAAGGAGCGACGTTCTTCAACATTCTCCGACTCCTTAATGGAAACATACGCATATTCCGCGTTGCCTTCCTCCATGACCTTGATAATGCCCTGCTCTGGATGCGGAAGTCAAGGTTGCTCGCTTAGGTAGGCTATTTATAAGCCTTCATTTCAGTACCTTGGGAAATTACATTCCAGAATTCATGTGCTTTCTGGATTAACAAGTCAGACACAGCTGCAACAACAGTAGTTAAGACAAGGAAAATTGTAGCTTCAATGGCATAGATGAAGAAGCCAAGTTGAGGAAGCGAGCCTGCCAGATAAGCATACGAGAGAATCCAAAAGCGCATGTCCGAAGGCCAACAAAACGACTTTACCTTGCAGATCTGGACCACAATACAGTAATGGTCTTCCACATGGCGCACACGAGAAACCCTCTTTAAAAAGTTGCAGGCTGCTGCTGCGTCGCGAGCGTTTCAGTGGCCATCGTAGCTAAATCTGGAAACACTTGGTTTACTATTGTGGCCAACATTGCGCATACTATCGCATGGGGGCAGTATGCGCATGGCCCCATGACATGTAAAACGTACGGAAATGTGCAGGAAGATGAACCAAAGTGAAGAGAAAAGTGAATTGATGGGGAGGTGAATCAATTTGTGGGAAGGTGGATTGGAGGGTGAAACGTCACTAGTAAGTGGTTATAAAGAAAATAACAGAGGCAACATTAGGGAGGGGGCAAGTGAGAATTTCCTTAACAAATTGGGTTCTTTTCTCGAACAGCTGTATCTCTCTATTGAGGCGCATGTAGATGAGCAAGGGGTCTCCAAGGGCTGAGAAACAAGGAGATTTTTTTTCTTCTTTTTTTATTTTTCTTGGAGCAATAGTGATGTAGCTAACCAGAGCACTAATGACAAGTGTGGCAAGCAGGTTCTGCAGTTGTGTTTCTTTATTCTTGGCAATGGACTGGCAACAATCAGCAGCAACACAGCTGCATGAATGGTGGTCAACAATCTCAACAGAAAACTAAGAAGCAGCAATTTTCTTTTCTCTTTTCACAACAGATCCTTGACAGTGGCGAATGTAAGATTGAAGACAACAATTGCAACAGTAGACCGCAGCAATTGCAAACGTGGGTTCTATAGTTTTGTTTTTTTTTGGCAGGCGGTACATAATGGCATTGTTTGGAGCAGAGTTCTCCAAACAAGGGCAAATTTCTCTCTCGTGCCACCAATAGGGCACGTACTTTCTCTCTCCCTCAACGTCTGCAACAGATCAGCGAATAGTGGGAGGGAGTGCTAGCAATAGGGCACGTACTTTCTCTCTCCCTCAACGTCTCCAACAGATCAGCGAATAGTGGGAGCAACTAAAAAAAATAAGAAAATTAATAAGAAAAATTTATTTTAGTTACCTTTTGTGTTCTTAAAGATACTCATTTTAATTAAAGTTGTCGTTTTTACTGTATGTAGCTGAAACTAGTCTCAGTTTCCATACCCAAAGTTGTCGTTTTTACTGTCTGTAGCTGAAACTATTCTCAGTTTCCATCCCCAAAGTTGTCGAAAGTTGTTTTTACTGTCTGTAGCTGAAACTATTCTCAGTTTCCATACCCATCAACATTAACCAACCACAGCCTTAGGCGCTAATCCAGCCAATCCAGTAACAGGCCAGGCCATGCCAAGCCTGAAAATTCAAAATTTCTTCTCCCACAGACAAAAAAAACCCTTTTTTCAGCATTTGCCGGTTCCTCGAAAACCTGTTTAACATGCAATTTTAAAGCGAATAACACATGGCCGCCGATTCTTGAAAACGGTGACGCAAAGCAACACATGAATCCTGATGCCCTGTCGCTTGCGCCACGCAACTCCAACTCACTCTCAAACATGCTTCCACGTCGGACTCACAATTATGGCATCATTTTTTGTAATTACGTAAATCGTTTTGTCATTGTTCATGCTACAATTATACGTACTCTACTCTCGCATTGAGCACCACTACCGCGTAACTTACTTTAAATTATTACATGGTTGAGCGCAACTTTTACAGTATGCTTCTGATTACGCACGTTATTATGTTGTTTGTCTAGATCTGAGAGCAATGACATGCATCGCATTGCTGCCCACTTCGGTCTTAGTTGCGTGACAAAATTGCACGGTGTAGTTGTGGGTGTGTATTTAGTAGTCTGTTGATCAAGAGGCAGATCCATGAGGTCACGTGATACTGCCTGAACAGGCACGTTCGCCACTCATTTACATTTTTTAAAATGCGTGCATTTTTTCCCCTTCTTTGTATTATTCAAATATAAATCGCCGTGTGTCCCAAAGCTTACGTTGCATCCCTAGGTCATTATATTAAGGTAAAGTGATACATGTATTGCATTGATTGACTAAGCCCCTTACCTTAGCAGGAAAATATCAAAACTTGGAGCGGTTATTTCGAGACTTCATGTGGTCATCTAAAGATTCCCAACGAGGTTTTCATCGTGTTGCTTGGAACATTGTCACTCTTCCTATAAACAAAGGAGGATTAGGTCTGTTGAATTCCTACAAACAGGGACTCACCTTAGTTGCTAACCTTAGTTGCTAAGTGGTTAGTGCAACATCTAGACACCTCTGACATAATTGGAAATCTCCTTTTTGGAAAAACATCCATCCTATTAATTTGGGTTTTCTCTCCTCATTCTATCTCCATTCTTGGTTCCCATGTATTCAAAAGCATATGGAAGGCTTGGCAAGTTCTCCACCATCATATTAATTGGTCTAATATCCATCTTAACCCTACTCTCCTTCCCATGCTTTGCCCTTGGTGGTTACCCTTGACCCCTGCCCCTCTTGCCATTACTAATGCAAGATTAGCCATTATTTGGTACCGGAAGGGAGTGATTTCCCTTAATTGTCTTCGTCTTGCTAATCAATGGATTTCTTGGGAAGCGTTTGAAAACCTATATGGAGCTTCGAAAGCAATGCGGCTTTGCTTCCACCAGATACATACATTTCTTCATCAATCATTACACCTAGATGGTGCTATCCAAGGTCTATTTCATGGCCTCTATTGGTCTAATGGGTCAAAAATTTTTCCTTATCGGCCACATGTTCCCTTCCAATTGTTACACGATTCTTCCGAAGTCATTCTACGCTGTAATCGATCTTGGAATAAACAAGAATCAGAGGATTTTTGGATCTCTCTTTTCAACCAAATTTGGCATCTCCCGACTCTTCCCAAAATTCAACAATTCCTTTGGTGTTTTCTTCATCAAGGTCTCCCAATCGGGAAACGTTTAGCATACCTTGGGATTCACTCCCCTAAGTGCCCTTTATGTAATGACCCTGAAACCTTTGTCCATGTTTTTTGGCTTTGCCCATTTGCTCAGCATGCATGGGAATGGGCTTCTAAGGTTTTTCCCTCATGCACTCTTACACAAGAGGCCGTAATGTTTGGTTTCTTACCTATCAGGTCCAAAAACTCTCATTTCCTATGGAAGATCCTTAGGCCCATCATCTTATATAATATTTGGAAACGTAGATGTACCACACTTTTTCAAAAGACAATTATTTCAAACTCCTTACAACTAACTACTTCGGAAAAAATGCAAATTCTTCGGCATGTTCACTTCCAAATTATATCTCAAGCCCCAAAATTCAAGATGAATGCTAACCAGTTGTTTTTCTTATTGCAGCCATGGAGTCATATCGGAGATCCAAATAATCACCATCATCAAGCCTCGCTTCAGAAGAAAGTCTCCTAATTAAGCCACAGTTTTCTACACCATTTGGCCTTTTTCCTCTTTCTTCCACCTTTGTTCTCATTCGACAATCCACATCCAGGAAAAGATACACACATTTCAACGAATGGTTGATCTTTGGAATGCATTTCCACACCCTGTGGAATGCTAAGTTTAACATGTTTCCTCTATAATAGTCTCAGTCAACACGGTTTCTCTTCCTCCTTTCCTCAATCTATATGTCTTGAAGTAGCTTATGTACTAAATTTTGTTTTCTATTAATAAAATTCTCTTTTTGGGATTTTAAAATGGTTCATATTTGACGTAGCACCACCTACTATACTAGTTTGGAGGCAAGTAGGTGGTTAGTTATGAAGACACCTAAAAAAAGGTGCATGAGGATTATTACGTGGAACTATAGGGAAGAGGGTACTCTTTACAAATTTCATGAAGGAATCAAATTGTGATATTATTTTATTATAAGAAACAAAAAGTTTTGACATCTAGAACATCTTTTGATGTGAAATGGATGGAATACATATTTTGTTTCTTTCTCCTTAATCACATTCATGATAATGGAAAAGTTTAGATAAGAGTTTAGTAAATAATAGAAAAGACCCAATTCACGTAAGAAAAGGTATGAAAAGATATAGATGAAACCTTTGTGCAAGTTTATGAAAACATGATATTTTTCCAAAACTCCTATCAACTTGTTCTTATCAAGAAACACCAAGAAATCAATAATATTCAAATTCCAAAAGCTTAATAGAACAATATTAACAAAAGATGCTAGTTGATGCCAAAACAAGAATTCAAAAGAGGAATATTTTCAAAAAGGAAGACTATAAAAATATAAGGCAAGTTAAATAAAAGATAATTAAAAGATTCACAAATATAATGGAATACAAAAAATTGTTACAATGTGATGAGATCATATCCTTCACAAGACATAAATCAACCAGAGATTATAAAAGTTAGAGGTAGACCAAGGGGGTCAAGAACACAGGGTGTTACAATTGCCTTCACTAGCAACTCTTGAACTTTATTAGACATTTTAGGATCCTTGCTTATTTTAGGCTTTCTAATTTCTTTTCTTAAACATAAGTAAATTTTAAAGCTTTGATCACCTCCATTTGATACCTTTGAAATGCTCTAGCATATCTCTCTTTATCTTTATATATCTTTTTTAAATCTTTATTTAAAACTTCATTTTGTACTAAGATTACTTATCATAATGGGATATGCCTTGGCAACTCAACTAACATCCTTTGTAACCTTAGCCTTAATTGTTGTTGTAAAATTATCATCATCAATGCTTTTGATATATTTTAATCAATGTTTTTTCTGCTGGGTTTTTCTCTATTGATGTCTTGAAGAAGTTAATGATTGACCCAAAATCAACAACTTGATTTTTGAACTTACGATGGTGGAGTATCATGCTCACCATGAACAATGATAAATAATTTCTCTTAAGTACATCCAACCCTTTCATTTGTACTTCTTCAAACATTCTTAGTAAGGGATTCAAGGTAATAGTCTACTCTTTTTTTAGAAAAAGTCTCAATAGAAAATTTGGATAATAGATATTGTAACACCCCATGTTCCTAACCTATTGTCTATGGTTTATTATCTTTAGTTAATCCTTGGCTTAGCTTATGTATTTTGGAGGATTTTATCTCATTACCTTCCTAGTACTTTTATTTGTGCATAATTAATCTTGGAATCTTAAATTAATCTTTTATTGAAAACTTACCTTTTTATAAATTATGAATATCATTTTCATAAATATCCTTCTTTTAAAATTCTTTCTTTTGAAAAAAAGCTAGCAAATTTTATAAATATGTTTTTATTAAGATTTTTAAATTAGATGTTACTAATTCTTGGTGTTTCTTGCTATGTATTAGTAGTTGGTTATTTTGGAAAAAAAAGTATCATATTTTTATAAAACTTGCTTAAGGTGTATTTTCTATCTATTGTGCAATTGAGCATAGAGATACTCCATCATAAACCATTGTTGCTATGTTAGCTAGAAACTTAGGATTTTGTATTAAGCTAGAGTTATATATTATGCATTCATGGTAAATTTGTATCAATCTCTCTCTCTCTTATTGGTGACTTCAATTTTTGATGCTTTAATAAACCCAACCTTGCTTGATGTAGGTCTTTCATTTATAAAGGTAGAACAATTAGTTTTAGGGTTTTTTCCTTCTTATGATTGCATTTATCATATTTATTTTTCCTTGTATTTCTTATTATATGCAACTCTCTAGGTGTTAAATCTCTTTTTACATTTGTAATAATATTCTAGTTTATTCTACATTCATTTTCCTAGTCTTTTCCATTTGTTTCTATGCATTTATGGTGGCATTTCTTGTCACCATAACCCATGGTATCTTGTCATGACTCATGGTGAAGAAGCTAGTAGAGATCACAGGGCATTGTATGATTGTGGTCCTTGACCACAACTTAACCAAGGGTCATGGAACGACTGTGATCCTCGATCATGATTGAACCACAAGTCATGGTCAAGTTTTGGTATATATCATGATTAAACCGTGGATCGTCATTTCATAGGTAGCTAGAGCCCAAATCAAGGTGTATATTTTTGAGTGGTGGCATTATCAACAACTCATGGTGAGATTGTGGTCTAGACCATGACTTGACCATAAGACATGGTAAGGCCAAAATGAATAGCCGCAAGTTCCACAAGTAATGATTGAGTCATGGTCTTTACCATGGCTTGACCATGAGTCATAACCAACCTTCTATTAAGATATCATGAATCATGGTCCACTCGTGGTTAATTTGTGATCATTAAATTTTCTCTATTTTATGTTGTTTTTGCATAATCTTAGCTAATTCTAATCTCTAACATCCTATATCATGCATTTTCTAATGCCTTAACCTCTTAATGATGCATTTTCAATGGGATCATTAGGTAGGCATTGTGGGAAGTCTATATTAACCTCTAGAACTTGAACCATATTGCCTATAATTATACCCTAGGTAGCCAAATCTATGTGACAGTGGGTAGATATTATGAAGGGTAGGATTGACTTCTTTACTTGATCAATGTCACCTATGATTATATTCAAGTTATGATAATGGATAAGCATTGTGGACGAACCATTTAGCCAATCACTATCTACTTATATTGCTTGTGATTGTTATATGACTAGATTCTTGATGTAGAACAATAGGGTAGGTAATCCACATAAGTTTGTTACTAGGATTGATCCATCTAAGATTAAGTGAGGTTGTCAATTGATCCTTGAGGAGAGTCCCTAATGAAGATTGAACACTTAGAGGATGTAAATAAGTTCATGCCCAATCCTTAACAATAAGCACATCACAAAAATTCTATGGTTCTCTAACTTGGGTACTTCCACAATTAGAAGGAGAATCCTTGCACACCTTAAGACTTTGTTGTTTAAAAGGTGGTTTTAAGGATACTACAACCTATATAGGGTATCAATTATGACAAACCTTCAAGTCTCATAAATCTTAAGCAATCCTAAGGATGATTTCTCTTAAGAGACTCATCCAACTCCTCAAGGTTTGATCTTTAGCCCTCATTGTGAAAGTCACTATAGGTGGATAAGAAGTTTTGTTAATGATGAACTTATAAACTTATCTTTTCACCAATAGCCATGGTTGAAAAATCAAGGCCAATAGTGAAAAGGAGATTATTCATAGATCTAAAGAAAGCCAAAATGAAAGCAAGGCCTTTCATTCGATATTTGTCCGGTTGTTGCCTTGAGCATGTAAAAAGAATATATTAACAAGCTATTACTTATGGAGCATCTTATAATTACCCATTTATGAACTAGTTTTCAAAAAAATTCTTTATGCTTATGATTTGTAAATCAATTCATGTCTGATAATGGGTTGAGTTTCTAGAGTGCTCAGATCTTTCACTAAGAGAGAATATTAATGAAGAGAGCTTGATTTAGAATTTTAATTATGAGGATGTTTTAGTGAATCAACAAGAACAAAAAAATGATGGAAGGCTTGGGAGTTCAAGAAAAGAAGAAGAAGAACCTAAGGAAGAAGAAAGTTTAGAGGACCCTAAGGAAAGGCAAGTTCAAAATGATGAAGTGTAGACTATCGTACTTGCCCAAGTATCAACTAAGCTTGAATATGATGAAGCTTCAAAGTGAAAAATTCTAAGGAAAATCATAATCAATGTATAATGCTAACTAGTCTCATTAGCTTAGCTTTAGATTAACTTATTTGAAACATTATAGGACTAAGGTTTTTCTTATCCTTGTTTAGCCTTAAGATACAAGGGTTTTTCCCCACAAAAATATTTAGCCTTTTACTTAATTTTTCTTATATCTGTATATGAATGTTGCAAGAAGAAGGTTATGTTTTTATTTAGGAAAATTGTTGTTGCAACAATAGCTACTTTCATGAAACAACAAAAGACTTGAATTATTGGGTTTACTTCCTTGCATAATATCCCATGACTTTCAAAGATCAATATACTCACATGATGAGATTGAGCTAAGATTTATTGCATTGTATTTGTGTGCATAAAGTGAGCCCTAAGCAAAGGTAGATTTTAGGGGAAGTTTTTACGGAGATACTATGAAAATTAAAGTCTTTGTGATCAAATTTCTTTTTGGGATAAAAGGTTTTAAACTTGAATAAAGAACCCCAAAATATTCTGCTCTATTGATCATATAAGCTTATGATGTTTTAGTAGTTTGAGGGTTTAGGGTTTTGGATTATATCCAACATCATGTGGAATAGTTGAATTAGCTACAA
Organism: Gnetum montanum; assembly: GCA_015680685.1. Taxonomy (NCBI): domain Eukaryota; kingdom Viridiplantae; phylum Streptophyta; class Gnetopsida; order Gnetales; family Gnetaceae; genus Gnetum; species Gnetum montanum. The sequence goes on from MNCI01007283.1 coordinate 19,156, forward strand.
ATAGAACTTGTATGAGCTTAACCTAGTCCAAGGGGATGCTTTTTCAATTTTTTATTAGAATCAAGACTGTCAAAATGGATTCATAGAGCTTAAAGATTAGTTTCATCTCAAAGTGGATCAACATTAGAATGAATAGCTAGGCACAAAAAATGATGAGACTCATTATTTCAAAAAAAGGGCTTAATCCAAAGCTATTTTAAATTTTTTGCATCATTTCAAGTAAAGTGGATTCATAGAACCAAAAATTAGCTTTACAAAGAATTTATAGGAGTGTTCTATGAACAACAATGAGCCTGATTAGAGTGAAGTTCATTAAAATTGGACATTTTATAAAAATTTATTGGTCATTATGTACAATGATGGGCCAAGGTAGATGCTTTATGTGTGGTGTAGGGACACCTCTTCTTATTTCCTTGTGCTTTTCCCTACAAGTTATTTTTGCAAGTTTTCAACTTTGGAAAGACATCTTAGAAGTTTAGAAAATGTCTTATCTAAATAATAGTCTTATCAGGGGATTCATCTCGTAGGTGAGAAGACATCTCATATTAGATGTCTCAAACATAGGTGAGAGGTCTCTAATCCTAATGAGACATCTTGGACCTTGGAAAGATTTCTCACACTCATGGAAGATGTCTCATACTCATGTGAGATATCCCAATAGCATTCCAAGTTGATAGCAAGACATTTGGGAAGGTTGGAAGATGTCTCTTAGATTTGGTAAAGCTTCGACATGGTAATTTCGATGGGAAACATCTAGGAAAGTTATGATCCATATGGAAAACTTCTAGAGATCCATTTAGGAAAGGCTCCTAGGGGTTTTGGATCTTTTTAATCATGTTTTCGGTCCATGGTTTAGTAGTAGGAGAGCTTGTATAAAGCTTATGCAAATGGAAAAGTGTGTGAAGGGAGAGACAACCTAAGATCTTATGAGAGGTAAGAAGAGAGTTGGGAGACAGATTGCATGTGTGTGGATGCATCTCTAAGGTTAAGTGTTGATGGGACATGATATCGCATGGGCCACGATATCGGGTACGTGATATCGCGTCCGTCGCGATATCGCATCACCCGCGATATCACGTCTTCCCCTACGATATCGCGTACATGATATTGCAGCGTGCTGCAAAATTTATAAATAAGAGGCAGCTCTCCCTTGTTTCTCCATCTAGACCTAGACCATAGCCAAACTCTTGCAGTTTTTCCATTCCAGATTTAGAGTAATTTCCATGTGCCTGTAACAGGAGTCCCAAAGTGAATGGATCTTTATTCGAGCAAATATTGTACCTGAGCACACGTTTGTGTACGAAAATAAAGACGAACTTTTGGATAAACCTTGCAGTGCATGGACTAAGCTAAATAGGACTTTAATTAATGTTATTTATTGCTTTCCTAATTAATCTCTCTCAACCCTCAACACTCTAAGTGCATTCAGTACGACCACTTCGAGCATGTGCATTACGCTTGGTAATCCTAGCAATGAATAGCGTTTGGTAATCCAAAAAGGTTGCATCGGCTCAGGGTGTGAACGACAAGTGGGAACGAATACTGATGTTAGGCATTAAAACTTAGTTAATTAAAGTTACTTACTTAGTCTCTTCACCTTTTCTCTCATTAGCATAGGCAATAAAACATAAAAGACATAAAATCACATACCTCAAACTTACTTAATCATACAACCATGAAAAATACAAGTAAGTTTGGGAAGACAACAAAAGATTAACCTTAAGTATTCCATAAGGCACATAGGCACTTAGTCTATAGAGTTCGACCGGATCGCATGTGTAACGCTCATATTCGTATGGTTGAGTGTAGAGGTACCTCGTCACTCATCATTGGAGCCGTTGCCAGGGACTAAGTTGTTTGTGCGCTAAGTAGAACATAGGAAATCATCCACATCATTGGGAAGCTTAAATGAACCCTTAGGGTTAATCAGACGAAAATTTAAACAACGGTCAATAGCACATCGAATAAGAGACAATGTCTTCTTCTTCTCATAAAAGCACTTCACCACCTAGGGATCACACAAGAGACCGTCGACAGTCTAACATGCATAACTAAGAACCACCGGTTCCTCAACAGTATTGAGTGGTATATACTCATCCCGATGAGTATATACCCAATTTTACTTTTATCCTCCATCAGGATGAACAACTATGTTGGAGAGACTTGCAAGGTAACATAGTGTTACCTCCAAAATGGGCAGTCCCTAACATGCTCCTTTGTGCTCTTGCACCGATAGGCATGACACAGCTATACGTTGAATACATTGCAGAATATTTTGACACAAGGGATTACCATCCCACAGCAGCACAACGTTTAAGGGATTCATGGTAGGAGAGCTACCATACATCGTTGAAGGGCAACGGGGTCTCATATGTCCTAAGTGAAATTGGAGATGGTGAACCAGTTATAACAGGTTCTCCATCAAATGATGTTCCCCCTCCTAATGATGGTGAGGAAGTGGGGTATCAAAACTGATGAGTGGAGAGGTACCCCTACACTCAACCATACGAAACGAGCGTCGCACACGTGATCTGGTCGAACTCCGCAGATGGACTAGTTGTGGCACCTAGATAGTTAGCCTTAGGTCACAGTTCGCTGTCTTCCCACCTAGACTAGTTTTGCATATGTCACGTATGGTTTAGTCTAGATGAGGTGTATGATGTGTTCTAATTCTAACGCTACTCCTGATGGCAGTGGAAAATAATATTAACTAAGCTAAGCTATGAGGGAAAGGGTAAGAAAATCTAATCTAGCCTAAGTACGACGAGTAACCGATTCCTTGATCAACCGTACACATCTTGGACTTCGTGCACGACTACCACT
>MNCI01007283.1:33034-75465 GCA_015680685.1 Gnetum montanum
TATTTTATTTTTGAGTTTTCTTACCATTCCGACATTGCTTTATCATCGAGAAGTTGAGCAAATAAAAATAACAAAGTCTTTGCATGGTGTGGTTCCCACGTATAAACACAAAAAAAAAAAAAACACACAACAGCGGGAATTCAAAGCACATCCCTTAGACAAAATAATCATTTGGGCTACAAGCACTAGTTATGGAACTAAAATAAACATGTTTCCTCTAACTAAGGCCCTTCTTGCTTCCTATTCTCTCCTCCTTCGCTTTGTCGAAATGGTGGTGGCTCTTGACGGATGCATTTTTGTTACTTCAAGTGGATGGATTAGTCGAATGTATTAATGCAAAGTCACTGGATGTGGTTTGTTTGAGGCTAGACTTGGAATGGGATCTACTAAGTCACATTAATTATTAACTACACAAGGGGTTGTACACCACCTTGTTCTTGGGATTCCATTCCATTCTCTTCTCTCCATCCTTCTCTCCAATGTTTATCTCATTGCTGATTGTATCATTAGTGTATATTTTAGTTGATGCATTGCTTTCTTTTTGGTAAATTCTTGTGGTTAAGACTTTAACTCTTGTTCCAAATGACATTCCTAGAGCCTATGAACTCTTTGAATGTGGGTTTGTCAGGGAATTAAGGGCATGAGCCTACTTTGGGGAGGATCCATTGGCATTCCTATTTGGTGAACCAGTAAATTCTTTCCCTTAACATGTTTTGCAATCAACTCTATTTCATTCATTTCCATCTTGACATCCCTTTCATTGACATTATAGTTGTCTCTTTTTCTTCATATTTCTTATTCCTTTTCTTTTTTCATTCTATCGTTACTAGAGGTTCGCTCTTAGTCATGGGGTCCTAACCCAATTTTTTCGATTTTCTCCTAGCCCCTGCACCTTCAGTAGTCACCATTATTATATCTTGAGATCCACATCAACCATACCACAACCCAGCCAATGGACCTTTTACCGAAGCAAGGTATCAACTGCATTGTGATTCATCTACCCTTGCTAATATAAGACTGTGTTGTGTGTGTAGATGGCAATCATACAACAATGGATCGGACTTGGAGAGAACACTTGGAATGGATCGATGCTGAAGCAGTTATGCAAAGGAATAAGATTGATGGTGCATTTATGGATAGACAACGAAAGGTGCATTCTTGGTGTTGGCAGCAAGAAACTTCTTCTCTCTTAGTTGCCAAATATGGCTTGATGTCAAATGTATAAGGTGTTCACTCTTGTTGTTGTCGTGAACACCAGTTTTGTCATGTTCTGTAATGATGATCCATTCACCATTAGTTCCATTCACGTCAATAATCCCATACCTTCCCAATATTTTGTAAGGAACTCAAGGATGAGTTTTTATTCAGTCATGGGGGTATGATGGGACGCGATATCGCATGGGACACGATATTGCATCCATCACGATATCGCATACATGATATCGCGTCGTCCCCTACGATATCGTGTACACGATATTGCAGCGCGTCACCAAATCTATAAATAAGAGGTGGCTCTCCCTTGTTTTTCCATCTAGATCTAGACCATAGCCAAACTCTTATATTTTTTCCATTCCAGAGTTAGAGTAATTTTCATGTGCCCGTAGTAGGAGTCCCAAAGTGAATGGATCTTTATTTAAGCAAATATTGTACCTGAGCACATGTTTGTGTACAAAAATAAAGATAAAATTTTGGATAAACCTTGCAGTGCATGGACTAAGCTAAATAGGACTTTAATTAATGTTATTTACTACTTTCCTAATTAATCTCTTTCAACCCTCAACACTCCTAAGTGCATTCAGTACGACCACTTCGAGCACGTGCGTTACGCTTGGTAATCCCAGTAATGAATAGCGTTTGGTAATCCTAGAAGGTTGCATCGGCTCAGGGTGTGAATAGAAAGTGGGAACAGATACTAATACTAGGCATTAGAAATTAGTTAATTAAAGTTAGTTACTTAGTCTCTTCACCTTTTCCCTCATTAGCATAGGTGATAAAACATAAAATACATAAAAATCACATACCTCAGACTTACTTAACCATACAACCATGACAAATACAAGTAAGTCTAGGAATATAATGAACAATTAACCTTAAGTGTTCCATAAGGAGCGTAGGCACTTAGTCTACGGAGTTCGACCGGATCGCATGTGTAACACTCGTATTCGTATGGTTGAGTGTAGGGGTACCTTGCCACTCATCAAGTGTGTATATGATCTTGACCATAACTCCTTGCCTCTTGGATGAGATCTTAGATCTATGTGTGTTAGATCTAAATTGGGGATTGAGCCTTGCATTTAGGTGAATCCTTGTAAGAGTGTAGAACCTCATTATCTACAATAGTATGAGTCTGTGAGAGTGTGTTTTGGTCATTTGATTTGTGAATCCATTGTATTCTAATCTTCTATATTAAATAATTTAGGATAACTAGTTTTCTTACTTTCTAGAAATTTTCATTGTCTTTCGTATTATTTGGATTTAGTGGAAATTTGAAGGTGAAATCTTATGAAGTGAACTTACTTCAAAGAGAAATTTCAAAATAATAATTTGAGAAAGACATACATAGAANTCAAAGAGAAATTTCAAAATAATAATTTGAGAAAGACATACATAGAAAAATCCAATAATTTGATTTGAACCAAAAAGGGTACACTATTTTCATGTGTTAATCCTCTTTATTACCTATATGTACTTTACATAAAAAATTTCCTGATTTTAAATTTGATTCTCTAGATATTCTTATTAATTCTAAAGTAAAAGCTTATCTTCCTAGATAGAATTCCATTCTTGTTGATTTATGACTTCCTTATCCTCCAATAAATATACAAGTTAATAAGTAAAATGAAATTAGCAAAGACATTGCAAATATTCCTATTTCATAGAAGAAAAGATTATTCCATTACATGTTTTACATTGTAAATTTAATAACTATGATATGTTGATAAGAAGTAATGGATTAGATAAAACTGGGACCATACACAAGCTCCCTATCACATGTAATGTTCCAAAATTTTCCTATTCAAAGAAATCAAACTTATACGATTATGTTTGAAGAAAATGTTGTTTAGAAAAACATAAGTACTTAATGAATGATAAATGTAGTAGAAACAACCAAATATAAGTTTGAAAATATATAAAAAAAAGCTTTTAATTGTGAGCTTAAAAAATCCAGTTTCTTTTAAACATAAGAAAATCCATTGATATGAAATTAAAATAAAAGAGGGTGTTGAATTAATGCTATGATACACCACATAGGCATGTATTTGTCTCTTTGAAAAGAATGTGGTAAAGAAATTCAAAATTTATTATAACTAGGTTAATTCATCCTAGTAAAAGCTCTTTCTCATGTCCTTCTTTTTATGTTAACAAAAGAGTAAAACATGTAAGAGACAGGAGAAGGCTAGTAGTAAATTACAAACCTTTAAATGACCTTATTGAATCTATTCAACATCCTATACCTTCTAAGGATAATTTATTGTAAAGAATCCAAGGTTCACATATCTATTCTAAGTTTGACCTAAAGTATGGTTTTTAGGAAATACAAATTTTTCCTCAAGATATATATACAAATACGTTCATAGTTCCTGATGGTGTGTATGAGCAGAAAGTCTTACCTTTTAGTATATAGATAAAACCACCAATCATTCAAAGTGTAATGAATAAAATTTTGTTTTCTTATGATGTTATCATAGTATATATTAATGATATTTTATTTTTTAGTAAAAAAATGTTTCTAAACACTTAATGAATTTACAAAAATTTTATGAAGTTGTAGGTTAAAATGGCTTAGTATTATCACCTACAAAAATGATAATTAGAGTTCCAAGAATTCACTTTCTTGATCTCCACATCAAAAATGGTGAAATACCAATGCAAGATCATGTCTTAAAGAATACAATAAAATTTCTTAATATCATTTAGGATAACAATAAACTCCAAAGGTTTCTAGGATGCATAAATTTTCTTTCAAGTTTTTATACAAATATTTATCAAGATAAACATATTCTTAATTGATTATTGAGTGAACAAGCATCTCAATAAAATTCATAGTGTATTGAAGTTATAAAGAAAATTAAAGCATAATGTAAAGATCTCCCAAATTTTTAGATACCATGTAATGGTACAAAAATCTTAGAAATTGATGTATCTTACAATTTTGAGAAGTAATCTTAAAAGAAGAAGTTAAACAAAAAGAATATGTTTGTCACTATGCTTTAGGTAGCTTTAATAATATACAACTTAAATATCATAGCTGATGAGTGGCAAGGTACCCCTATGCTCAACCATATGAATCATGAGTGTTCACGCACGATTCGGTCAAATTCCATGGATGGGACTAGTTGTGGTATCTAGATTGTTATGCTCTGATTGCAGTTCGCTATCTTCCCACTTGGACTAGTGGAAACTTTGTCACATATGATTTAGTCCAAAGTGAGGCATATGATGTTGTCTAATTCTACTTTACTCTTATTAACAATAAAGAGGTAAATTAATTAAGCTGATGAACAATGGAAAACAAGATCTAAACTAGCCTATGTGTGATGAGTATCTGCTCCTAGTAGTCCATACATGCCTTGGACTTTGTGAGAATACTTATGGGATTTCCAAGCATATGTCACTGAGTGTGCCAAATGATACACTGGTGGATTACCAAGTAGTCACACTTAAGCACTCGTGACTAAGGTGTACGCATTCTACTTAATTACAGGAATAATAAATGGCAATAAATGGAAATGTTAACTAAAGGAAATAGTAAATAATTAATAATTTAAAAGTAATAATTAATAATTTAAAAGAAATAATTAACAATTTAAAATCAATAATAATCTAAGTGGATGTTGCAATGATCGGAGTAATCTCGATCTTTATTTCCAGTCATGTAACATGTCCAAGTACGTCACACTCGAGCAAAGGTGCCATATGATTACAAGCATCACACTACGGGCATGCACTGGGAAATAAAAATTTATGAAGAAGCTAATTGAAAATTGAAACTAAAACCATTTTCTCTATCTTTTATTATGTCTCAACCATGCCACCCAAATGTTGTATTTATAGGCTAGCATGGAGGTGACGATATCAGATATTCAACATCACTTCTTGGCTTCAATATCGAGTATCTGATATAGAGACTAATAGAATGATGACTTCTCATTGGGGCCAACAGATTCATGACTCATCATACCCCCATGACTAAATGAAAACTTATCCGTGAGTCACACAAAATGAGGAACAAGTTCTTTACAAGATGTTGGAAAGGTATGGGATTATTGACTAACTTAAATAACAAACAAAATAATTGACTGTTACATGTTGTAGTGGGGATTTACAAAAATTGGGACAAGTAATGCCTATAATTTTTCTTCTTCTACCCTTGGGTCATGTACTATCTAGGCTATTGAGCCAATGTGTGGTAGCACCAGTATGTCCCAGGGACATGGTAGTTGTGGAAACATTTGATTGGCCTTCATGTACCAGCCCACAAACTGCCATTGTTCTTCCTCAAAGGCCCTAGATTTCTCTCTTAATTCATGATAATCTGTTAATCTCCTAGCTAGGTTTGAGGTGACATCCTTCTATCCATGGTAGTGAGCTTTGATCACCTCCAATTCTAGGTTTGCCACATGCAGCTTCTACAAAGTGTCTTTTCTATCTACAAACTCTTTTTTATATAATGCATATTTGGTCACTACCTACTTCTCTAGTCTATTTTGAGGTTAACGTACTGTTAACATGGAAAATTTGGCATATTTGAGGTTAGTCAACACCATGTATTCTTTCAAATCTTCGATCTATAGATCTTTAATCTTTACTTTCGCCTAGTGGACTAACGCATAACTATCTAGAATTGGTTGCCACTTAGGATTTTGTGTTGACAAGGATATAATGTGGGATCTAGCCATTTGGATCTCTTTTTTATTTATTTGTTTATACATGTCTACTTGGTTGTAGAAGTGTTCCTTCAACTTTTCGTGCTTCTTGGCCTCATTCTACCATGCACTGGTTGCTATTGCTAATTTTTGTCAAATAGTGTGGACCTCCTCCATTGAGAGGGTTCTATTTTCTTTGGTCAACCTATTGATGTCTTAGTTGACCCTCACCAGTTGTTCTCTCAACTGGTAGACACTTTCCTCTAGAATATTCTTTTGCTTTTTGATTGTGGTCAACCTTGAGTTCTCAATGGCAAGCTTCTTTTTTTCTTCTTATGCGATGGTCAATGACTTTTTGTAAGTGTGGGACTATGCATCAGTAGCAAAGGCATTTTAGAATCCTTTCTCTTTTTTTTTATTCTCTAGCTGTGATTTTCTCAGTTATCTTGGACAACAACTTCATCCTAAATTGTTCTAGTTGATCAAGTGCAACAAATCGGGCAGGGTCCCATCATTCAGCTCTCAGCGTAGCCAACTCTTATTGTAATCTTTGCACTTTTGCTTCTACATGTTCTACCTTGACTTCAATCATGTCCAACTTTCCTTTAGTGGGGATGAGGTTTGACTGTGCTACAGTGACATCACTAGGGATATCAAACAAAGTAGTCATCACTTGCCTCGTCTATAGCAGTTAATCCAATACATCCTCATGCATCGTTGGAGTCATCAAAGTCCTAGCTAGGATTTGTGCATCTTTGGTCCTAGTCAGATCCACTAGGGGCACAGTAAGCACATTGAATGATTCTTTAATATGGTCCATGATTACTTCTGCTACACCTGCCACATCCTGATGCTGCATTACCACAATTGTGGCACCTTCTCTAGTTTCAAGCATTACTTGGATAGATGTAACATTTTTAGAAATTTTCCTGGACCACTGGGATTCTCCTCCTAATTATAATGAGATCTCCCCCTTTGTTGGATCGACTAAAATAGTAGGTTGTACAACATCATCGATTACTCTGAAGAGATTGGATTCATCTCTACTTCCCCAACTGATAGCTTTAGAAATTTCTATAGATGGCCCATTAAAGATTTGTAATCTTGTAATGGTGGTGGTAGAGCTTTTGTTTCTAGGTGCTATTCAGGCTCACATTGTACTTTTGCTTTTGACTCTACTTCCTTCTTCGGTTCTTACTCTTCACCAAGATCTTTTCTTGGTGTTGCAAGTTTAAGAAGTTCAGCGAAGTAGCTATTCTGAGCCTTCCTAGGGATATCATTTTTATATCCCAGGATTCTAATACATTTGCATAACTACCTGATTAGGCAAGGGAATGGAAGTGTTGGTTTCCCTACCTTTTTCTCCTTGAACCGCCTTTGAATTCGAGTGAAGTAGAATTGGGGAAGATTGGCCATATATTTATCCATTAAGATTGCACTTCCCCTAGTTGCATATGTTGAGATTCGAGTGAGCCCTTTGGTGGGAAACAGATGGTATGTACTGATCTTGAAATATGTCCTCTCCTCTAGAGTTATTTCATTATATGTTTTATCTTCTTTACTATATGCCTATTTTAGCCATATTTTTTTGGTGTCGGGGTCAGATCTGATGGACAGATGGGCTACCTTAGCCACTTCATTTGGTAGAGCAAGAGTTTCTGCAATTGCCTTGATTGAAAAAGAGACATTAACTCCATAGATGTTTACAGTGGTGCCTTCATCTTTGTTGTGCTAGAATTGGTGAGTCTCACCAAGGTACCACTTGCCACTATTCGAAAGCATGGGCCACAAGGCTAACACCTGAAGTTATGTCTAAACCACATTTAGCGAAAACTCCATAAATGGGCTGAAATTCATTTCCATGATGACCAAGGTCATTGTGGACTTTTCTGGAATGACCATGAGGTAATAAGTGGGAAATGTGAGACATTTTCCTTGCACAAGAGCTTGTGGTTCTACAACCTCTCCTTGGACTGATTGTCTAGTAGCAGGAGCCTCTTGGTGAATGCTAAAAGATTGGGCTTCCTGATCTTGATGTTTTGCATGTTCACCTTATAGGCCATGACCACCTCATGATTGCTTAACTACTCTTTGCAAAGGTTCTCCTTATGCACCTCTTTTTGGGGCCATCTACAATCAATCATAGATCGAGTGTTACTAAGGTTGTATTCTTTACCATAAATTAGTTTATACCTTACTCATTACCTTATTTTATTAAGTTCTTAGTTTATATGACTGCAAAGTTAGAAAAATTTTCAAGAAAAATCCCCAAAAGTATCTATCTCCTTGTACAACCTTACATAGTTGACTTCTTTTTTTCTTATGTGTGGCTTGTTTTGATGGTTATGGTTCCTTGGGTGGAAAAATTAAGGTTTCTAGCATTAATACGATTGATTATTCATGATAACACCTATAGTTTTTAACACTCTTATCCTTATAATACCTTTTAGGTGATAGCAAATTATTGTCAATTGGAACAAGTTTTCCATGCGAGCACCCCTCCATGACTAACTTGAACACTCCAGGTTTAGATAGGTTCAAATGACACAAACATTAGAGTGTTAGAGAGCCAAATATTGCAAGCGGAAAGTGGGTGTGCAAAGATCTAAGTCGCAAGAGAAAATTTGAACAAATCCCCTAGTTGCAAATGATGAGAATGAAGTTTGGGCATTGCGAGGATCATATATATAGGTTTTGTGTGGCTTAACATCGGGTATTCGCCATTGCGTCCCACTTGATATTGGGTACTCGATATCGGGGTCCAAGAATATGCATTAAATGATACAACTAAGCATGTAAAATGAAGCTCTATGATTGGTTGGAAGGTTTGAGGTTAGGTTCATAATTCTAGGATAAGTGGAAAATCAATTTGAGGCATCGAAATTGTGATAAGGTGGAATCATCAATGTGAAAAGCACTAGAATAAGCAAGAAAAAGGGCATTGAAATTGAGGTTGTGGATGAATCAAGTTATATAAGAAGGGAAACAACAAAATATGACAATTGAGTGCTTAGAAGGTGAAGAATGATATGGTTATGTTAGACAAGTATAAGTCACAAAAGTTACATAAGTGGATCCTCCACAAAGCAGGCTTTTGCTTATGATGCCCTTGTGTAACCACACTTAAAAATGTCCATAGGCACTAAAGGAACTGAATGAAATGCATACTTGTGAAACAAAACACACATGTTAAGACCACTAATTTGAGAGAATAACTCTATGTTACACAAAACCACAATTTATGAGCACCTAGACAATGAGATGAGATGGACTATTGAAAGGATTGTAGAAATTGGGAAATGAGGTGTCTTGCCATGGGCATAATGAAACCTTGTGTGTTATTAATGGTTAAATAATCATGAGTCCCTCTTTTTGAGATTCAAACCAAGTCCAAACCACATTGTAGTGACATCGCATCATTTCATCACATTAGCGGACAAACATAAGACTATCATAGTTGTGAGGAGTAACACCACTTGTGTTTTTTGTTTGATTATGAGAAGTTGCCAACCTTTAGGCATGGGTACATGTCTTTCTAGTGGGACCTGCAAAAGTTTATTTAGTTCCATTTAAGGTTACTCTTACTTCCATTTTTCGTTACATCTACAAGGATATGGCTACAACCTTAACAACATGATAGAACATACAAAAGTGGCCAAAGAGAATCCACGAATCACCTTGATGTCACACCTCTTACATTCTACCTTGGTTCTACACTCTTCTACCTAGACACAATGATTATGAAGTTATTTTTAGTCTCATGGTGAAAAAAATGTCATTATGACCAGAGTAAGAACCTCTTATTAATGGAATAGGTGGAAGAATGTTGTGGTCTCAATGTCCAAATAATTAGTCTCTTATGACTTGACAACATAGAGAAAACCTCACCTCAATGGGCTACATGATCGTTTTATTCAAAAGTGAGATTACACAACAAGGAAAATGAAAAAAAAAAATAGAAGAAATTGGAAAAAATAGAAAGAATTGTTTNTAGGTGTCTATTAGTGGTGTGGTGGCTGGGTAGAAAAATCATTGGTCACACACTTGATTATTACATGTATGGTGGGTTAGGGTATGAGGTGTGTTAATGTTATGGATGTCTAGCCCATGATTGCGACTTTGATTGTGATATGGTATGCATGGATTTGTTTGTCTCCCCACACTATTAGATTCATTTTTGGGTTTGGGATTGGAGTAATGATGGACAGTGATCCTTGTGTATGATCAGAGGACGTTGGTTGAGATAAGGGAGGTGATGCACTAGATTGGCATTATGTTGTCTCAAATGATGTGGTGGGTCCATGCATGGTCTGCTTTGGTTAATGACCTTTCCTTTAGAAGGGATTTTTCCTTTGTTGTAGTTGAGACCCACTAGTGTCAGCATGTTTATGCACATTTGCAACACAAGTGACATTCATTTGTTGATAATGTGGTGTCAAACCTTCTTGTGTTCTTGGCGATGGCATATAATGAGGTGGTGTATGAGAATATCAAGGATAGGATGAATGGTAAGAGGTGCGAGGTGGTGATCCCTTTGAGGATGTCATGGGTTGATGGTACTTGCGAGAGTGGTAGTGACAATTTAAATTAGAGGATGCAAAACTAGTTGGAGAAATGGGATGTTGAACATAATATCCATATTGTTTCGGTAGATAGGAAGGATAGGAATGATTTGATGGTGGCCTCCCCCATAACTATGGTTGATGACCATGTTGAGGTTGGTAATAAGTCCCCCTAGGATGATACAATTGGTTGTGGGACTATCTATAACTACCTTTTGGAAGAGGAAATCTCCTGGGCATGTGCTTTTGTAAAAACTTCAGATTTAAGGCATCTACCCAATACTCATGTAGATGCAATAAGATTGGGAAATGACCCTTGTGATGGTCATATATGCATATGTCACATTCATTATCTTCTTTTTTGGTTGAGTCTATAGCCTCACTTTCGTCAGTCATTTTTCTTGTTTGCCAAAAAGTGTTCCTTGTTGTTTCTTAGTTCTATATCCTTTGTTTATTGTGATCACTTGGATTGTTTTGCATGATCCTCTTCTCGACCATCTCAACAAGAGTTGTAACATTTTCATCTATCCATTTTGACATCGTATTAAGCTTTTCTTTAAGTTCATCAATAGACTTCTGTATCAACAAGATTTGTTGTAGAATCACCTTATTGAGAGTGGTTTCTTTTTCCTTACCATAGATATGGACCTCCTTTTTTTGAAGAGTTGGATCTCACTAATATTTCTTGACATTCTCCCATTTACATATCTCTCCTTCTTTTGCCACATGTTTGATTAGCTCTCAGGTCTGATGGGCTTGGAGATTATATAATTTCCCTAGGGCATACATCCTAAGGGTCTCCCTTGTTTCATTACGAAGTTCATCTATGATGTGGAAAAGTTGCCTCTTCTTGAAGAAACCATGGCCTAGGCATCTATTCAGTAAGGCATAATATCTATCTAAGGCCATGTCTAAGGGTTCATATTGTTCTTGCTCCCACTCTTGGATTCATCTCCTCAGGTTATACACCCTCGCATAGGTTTGGTATTTCTCATTGAAAAGTTCTAGCATTGTGGACCATCATCGAATTGGATTCAATCTCAACGATATATATCACACTTTGGATTTATTAATTAGTATTTTAAGAAATAGTTTAAGCTTTTTTCATCCATCTTCAATGTTGTAGAAAGCACAGACATCATGGAAGGCTTGTAAATGATGTTGTGGATCTAAATCATAGCCTCTTGCAAATTTAGGAATATTATCCATATCAAGCTTAGGTAGACAACTCTTTTTGTGATGCCTACGAGATATCTTAACAACCTCTATGATATGAATTAGGCTCTTAGTGTCCAACAAGGGTTCATTGTCATTAAATAGGTTGTGAGGGAAATTTCTATCTCTATTCATTTGATCATGATGATGTTGTCTATGTTCATGGTGGTGTCTTTGACTTTTCTCATGGTTTCAATTTTTGTTTTTGTTCCACTCCTCTATTGAAGATTGATCTCCATACCTACGTTCATCTTCATTAGAACTAGATGTTTAAGGGGAAGAGGAAGATGAGGAATTGAAAATTTTTCCATGGATGCTATGATGTTCTTCAAGGTTCTTTGATTTATCATTTTTGGGTTTTGAGAAGGCCTTAGGCCTTGAGGCCTCCCCAAGTTCAAGACTTACGTCATCTCCTTCAAGATTGTCTACCTTAGGTGAATGTAGCCTTTGAGTGTTTTCAAGGTGGTCATGATCATAAGAAACCCCTACACAAATTTGGTCACTCCAATTTTCTTCATCATATATCTCGTTATTTCTCTAATGAATGCGTTCACTATACAGTGCATTGTCACTTCTATGTAAGAGAGACATTGTTGTTGGTTCATGATGTGTGTGAGTTAATATTTTCTGAAAGATATATCATTAATACCTTTACAACAATTGTGTATAATATAACTAATCTAGATGACTAGCACCATCCCTAGCAATAGCACCAATGATGAGCATCAAGGTACCCCTATGCTCAACCATACAAATCATGAGTGTTCATGCATGATTTGGTGGAATTCCATGGATGGGACTAGTTGTGGTATCTAGATCATTATTCTTTGATCACAATTCATTATCTTCTTTCTTGGACTAGTGGTAGCTTTATCATGGATGGTTTAGTCTAGAGTGAGGCATATGATGTTGTCTAATTCTACTTTTCTCCTAATGATGATAAAGAGGTAAATTAATTAAGTTAATGAAAAATGGATAACAAGATCTAAACTAGCCTATGTGCAATGAGTATTTGCTCCTAGTCATCCATACATGCCTTGGACTTTGTGAGATTACTTATGGGATTTTCAAGCATATGTCACTGGGTGTGCCAAACAATACACTTCTAGATTACCAAGTACTTACACTTGAGCACTCATGACTAAGGCATATGCATTCTACTTAATAATAGGAATAATAAATGGCAATAAATAGAAATGCTAACTAAATTAAATAGTAAATAATTAACAATTTAAAAGCAATAATAATCTAAGAGGATGCTACAATGATGGGAGTAATCTCGATCTTTATTTCCAGTCATGTAACATGTCCAAGTACATCACACAAATAAAGGTACCATATGATTACAAGCATCACATTGTGGGCATGCACTGGGAAATAACAATCTATGAAGAAGCTAACTAAAACTAAAACTAAAACCATTTTCTCTATACTTTATTATGTCTTGATATTAGATATCCAACATTGCCTCCTAGCTATGATATCGCATATCCGATATTGGGGCTCCAATATCAGGACCAATAGATTCATGACTCATCAATAGCTTTCATAAAGAACTCTTAGTTGTAATTAAAGGGAAAGAATCTTTTATAATTTTCTTAGATAATGAAACATTCGTAGAAGTAACTTGAAAAATTTTACAGGTTTTCTTAATAATAAAAATATGAATACAATTGCTAATACTAGCTTATTAAGATTATCCTTTTCATTATCTAATTTTGATTTTGATTGTGAAGAAATCTAAGTAAAAATAAATAATTTAGTAGATTATCTTTGATGAGTGGCGAGGTACCCCTACACTCAACCATACGAATACAAGTGTTACACGTGCGATCCGGTTGAACTCCGCAGACTAAGTGCCTACACGCCTTATGGAAAACCTAAGGTTAATCAGTCATTGTCATCCTAAGCTTACTTGTATTTGTCACGGTTGTATGGTTAAGTAAGCTTGAGGCATGTGATTTTTATATCTTTTATGTTTTATTGTCTATGCTAAGAGAGGAAAGGGTGAAGAGACTAAGTAACTAACTTTAACTAATTAAGGCTTAATTACCCTAACATCAGTATATGTTTCCACTTGCCGTTTCACACCCTAAACCAATGCAATGCTACTAGGATTACCAAACCCTATTCGTTACTGGGATTACCAAGCGTAATGCACATGCTTGAAGTGGTCGTACTGAATGCACTTAACTATGAGAGTTGAGGGTTGAGAGAGCTTAAGTCCTAGGAAAGCATTTAAACATTCAACAATAATTAAATCCTCATTAGCTTAGTCCATGCACTGCAAGGTTTATCCAAAAGTTCGTCTTTATTTCTGTACACAAACGTGTGCTCAGGTACAATATTTGCTTGAATAAGGATTCATTCACTTTGGGACTCCTACTGCGGGCACATGGAAATTATTCTAACTTTGGAATGGAAAAATGACAAGAGTTTGGCTACGGTCTAGATCTAGATTCCGAAACAAGGGAGAGCCGCCTCTTATTTATAGAAATGGTGGTGGATTGCGATATCGCATATACGATATCGCATCCCATCATACCCCCATGACTGAATAAAAACTCGTCCTTGAGTTCCTTACAAAATATTGGGAAGGTATGGTATTATTGGCTTGAATGGAAATAATGGTGAATGGGATGACATGTAAATAGATCATCATTATAGAACATGACAAAATTGGTGTTCACAACAACAAGAGTGAACAATTTATACATTTGACATCAGGCCTTATTTGGCAATTGAGAGAGAAGAGAGAAGAGAGAGGAAGTCTGCTGCTGCCAATGCCAAGATTGCGCCTTTTGTTGTCCATCCATAAGCGCAGCATCAATCTCATTCCTTGCACGACTACTTCAGCACCTATCCATTCCGAGTGTTTCCTCTAGATCCAATTCGTTATTGTATGATTGCCATATGCACATACAATACAATCTTATATTAGCAAGGGTAAATGAATCACAATGTAGTTGATACCTTGCTTTGGTGAAAGGTCCATTGGCTGAGTTGTGGTATGGATGATTGTGGATTCTGGAGATATAATATTGGTGACTACCGAAGGTGTAGGGGTTAGGAGAAAATTGACAAAATTGGGTTAGAACCCCCATGACTAAGAGCGAACCACCAGTAGTGATAGAATGGAGAAAAAGAGACAACTGTAACGTCGATGAAATGGATGTTAAGATGGAAATGAACAAAATAAGGTTGATTGAAAAAATGTTTAAGGGAAAGACATTAATTGATGCACCAAAGAGGAATGCCAGTGGGTCCTCCCCAAAGCAGGCTCATGCCCTTAATGCCCTAACAAACCTCCATTCAAAGAGTTCGTAGGCTTTGGGAATATCATTTGGAACAAGAGTTAAAGTCTTAACCACAAGAATTTACCAAAAAGAAAACAATGCGTCAACCAAAATATACATTAATGATACAATCGGAAATGAGGTGAACAATGGAGAAAGAATGATGGACAGAAGAGGATGGAATGGAGTCTCAAGAATAAGGTGGTGTATAGCCCCTTGTGTGTTTATTGATTAATGTGACTCAGTAGATCTCATTCCAAGTCTAGCCTCAAACAAACCACATCCAGTGACTTCGCATTAATACATTTGGCCAATCCATCCACCTAAAGTAACAAGAATGCATTCCTCAAAGAGCCACCACCATTCTGACGAAACAAGGGAGGAGAAAGTAGGAAGTGAGAAAGGGCCTTAATTAGAGGGAACATGTTTTTAGTTCCATAACCAGTGCTTGTAACCCAAATAATTATTTCGTCTAAGGGGTGTGCTTTGAATTCCCACTTTTTCTCTTTTCTTCCTTTCTTTTATTTTTCCATTTTTTAAATTATTATTATTACTATTATTTTTATTTTTGCTTGAGAACCACACCATGCAAAAATTTATTATTTTTATTTTTATTCACTTAGCTTCCTGATAATTGGGTAACATCGAAATGGTAAGAAAAATCAAGAAGAAAACATCCAAGCACCCAAGAGAATGGCCAACACAAATGCATCAAGTTCCCTTGAAGCCACACCCTTTTCAATCCTTAAGTCCTTCCTTAGTTTTAGAAATGCCTAGTCATCGATTCGTTTAAAGTTTTTATTATTTTGAAGAAAGGGACTGTACATTTTCAAGCCAAGAGAAACCATAGAAATTTATGGATGCATGGATGATGTGGACTCATTGCCTGCTCTATCAAAAGAAGCATACCTTAGTATCAACATCATAACTTAAAGGTAAAAACCAAACATTAGTAATCAAACATTAGCAAATAGTTCATACCATATTTGGAGCACTTATTAGGTGACAAACTTAACAAAATGGATGAATGCACACACTCACACACAAATAAAAGAAAAGGTATGAACGATGTTGTAAAACAAAAAGAAGAAAAGTTAAAGAAATTTGTAAAAAAAAATGCGTAAAACAAAAATGTGTAAAATAGAAATATGTAAAACAAAACAAAAATAAAAACTTAAAAAGAAACTGAGGGCCCCAAATGATTAGCATAGGTGGCCATCTCCCCCATGACTGAATTGAAAGGGAGAGATCTGATATA
The DNA here is from genome assembly GCA_015680685.1 of Gnetum montanum. NCBI lineage: Eukaryota > Viridiplantae > Streptophyta > Gnetopsida > Gnetales > Gnetaceae > Gnetum > Gnetum montanum. The sequence goes on from MNCI01007283.1 coordinate 49,233, forward strand.
TGAGCATTTGTTTGAATTTTTTAGAAGTGTCCAACTTCTCCCAATTGATGTTTTCAGGTTAAGGGTTGGAAGTTGGCGATGCTCATGTTCCAAGGTATCTATGCTTTGGTTGTGATTGCAAGTTGTTCCCATAGTTAGTTCCATGCATGTTGGTGAGTTTCTCTCCTGATTAGCTGTCAACCACCGAGTGTTCTCTTGTTGTGTGGTTGCTACATCCAGGCATCTTTGTATATGAGTTTCCTGGGCACACCGGTTGCATACAGGAGATGCTGAGCACTCATGTACATCATCACCCTATGTGTCACTGTATGAGATGCATGGAACTTTCTTCTTCTCAATCTTTCCATAAATATTTTCGTTAGATATTTCCAGGGAAAGATCGTAGATCCCTAGGCATGCGTTGATGGTACTGAGCCATGCCCTTCCCATTATAATTGGGAAGTCTCCTTTATTATTGTTGACTTCTATCACTAGGAAATCGGTTGGGTATGACCAACCACACACAGTGGTAACAATGTCCTCCACAAGTCCCAAGGGGATAGTGATGGACTAGTTAGTCAGCTCTAATTGAATATTGCTCTTCTTCAGTGGAGGTAGGTTCTAGGCTTTATACATGTGATATCAAGTTGACTCTAGAACCTGAGTAAAAAAGAGCCTTACGTGGTTCATTCCTAGTGACTTGGAGGTAGATTAAGGGACTTCTGGGATCAAAGAGTTTCTTGGGAAGGTGACCCACCTTGATCTAGTCAGTGACGGTATGCATTAACATAACCATGCACATTGAGCTTTGTTGTTGGTTTGAAGGAAGCTCCGAAGCCTTATTTGATGGAGGAGCGTTTAGAGGTTTAACCACTTGTGGTTGTGAGAGCTTGTTTGGGCTTTNAGCGTTTAGAGGTTTAACCACTTGTGGTTGTGAGAGCTTGTTTGGGCTTTTGGTTTTGAAGAAAGGTCTTCTCTTTGTATGGTTGTCAGAACCAGTAGCATGTTAAAGGTTTATAGCTCTCATAGCATTACGTTGCTGCAGTTGAGTGGGGAGTTCCCCTTGCATCGTTGGAGTGGGTGGTAGTGGAACTATTGGCGTAAGAGATGTAGATGGATTCAGAGGATGGTGTGCATGTGGGGTGTCTCTTCTAGGAGAGGAAGTCCTAAAATACTCCTGAACTTGGTAGTGATGTTGTGGAGTCATGTGACTGACAGAGTCACTTGGAGAAACCAGCTACTGCACGTAATAGCCATATGGATCTGGTTGCTGGTAAGGGTATTGTTGCCTAGGTGGTAGCATCCCCCATGACTGTGGATATTGCCACTACTGGTGTTGCTTGATAGGTTGTGGTGAAGTTCCACTTGGATGATACGTTAAGGGTTGGTGGAACTGCCTTGGGTTACCTTGGGGATAAGGTAACCAAAGGGGTGCTTACCGTTTGTTAAGTCTTGGGTTGAGTGCATACACCCCAGACTCTTGCAGATGTGAGATTATTGGGCAACATCCTTTAGGATGGTCATATTGGCAAATCTCACATCCACCGTCATCGTTCGTATTGGAATCCACAACCTCATCGGTGATAGTCATTTTTCCCTTACCCTTGTTACGTGCATGGTCTAAGTCTCTCCTCTTTTTCTTATCATGGTCACTAGTTTGTTCCTAAGACTCCTCTATGATTTTTAGGACGGTTTCGAATCTATTGTCAAAGGAGTTCCATATTTGATCTACCTTAGCCAACACTTTAGTTGTTAACTTTTGAAGAGGCAAATTTTTTCTATTTACCAACTCTTCAAGTGGTGACTCATCCTCTTCCTCACAGAACCTTACTCCCCTCTTTTGGAGGGAAGGATCGCGGTTATACTCTTCCATGCTTTCTCTTTTTCGTAGCTTGCCTTCTTCCTTAGCTACTTGCTCCAATAGTCTATGAACTTCATGGGACCTAAGCTTAGATAATCTCCCTCGGGCATATGTTCCAAGGGTTCTCCTAGTTTCATGTCTTAGCCCATCTACGAGGTGGCGGAGTCGATCCCGTTGTGCGTAGCCATGGCCCGGGCAATGATGTAACAGTGCATACTATCAGCCCATGGCAGCATCCAAGGGTTCATGATTGCCCTGCTTCCATCTTTGGATCTGCTTTTGCAAGTTGGACACTTTGGAGTACGTTTGATATTTATTGTTGAATAGTTCTAGCATTGTACTCCATCATCTAATGGATTCCGGTTCTAAGGACCAATACGAACTCTCCGCTTCTTTTATGAGTGTCCTTGGGAAAAAATTTAACTNTGAACTCTCCGCTTCTTTTATGAGTGTCCTTGGGAAAAAATTTAACTTTTGCCACTCATTTTCAATATTTTGCAAGGCATAGGCATCATGAAATGCCTGTAAGTGGTTTTGCATATCAGCATTGTATCCCCCCTCAAACCATGGTATATTATTCATGTCTAATCGCTTGATCCGGCTATCTTTCTAGTGCCTTGTAGGTATTCTCACAGCCTCCGTAATATCTAACATACTTCAGGTGACAAGTAGGGGTTCATCGTTGTCATTTTTTTCAGGGCATCTATGATGCCTACCTGGTTCCCTACTTTTCCTTCTTTCATGCATTGATTCTCTAGATTGCCCTCGTCCTCGCTCTCGACTCTCTCGTTGAGGTCTCTCATTTTTCTTATCTTTACCCTTATCCTCGTGGTTGTGCTCTTTGTGACTGCGTCCTGATGTGGAAGGAGAGGGTGAATGAAGCGATGAAGGTGAAGAAGAAGGGGAACCATTGCCATGACAATGCTTCTTACCTTCTCTTTGGTGGCTACGGCCTCGATTGTGATGACGATCAGACTACCCGTCCTTATCATTTGTTTGTGTTCCCTCATTGAACACTTGGTGTTCATGGGGATCAGAACCAGGGTTATGAATTATGGAGTGTAGGTTCTGATACCCCGCCTGCTCACCATTGTTAGGAGGGGGAACATCATTTGATGGAAAACCTATTAAAATAGGTTCACCACCCTTGATTTTGCTTATGACGGGTGAACCGTTATGGGGATCCTTGTCCTTCAATGATGTATGGTAACTCTCCTACCGCAAGTTCCTTAANTCCTTGTCCTTCAATGATGTATGGTAACTCTCCTACCGCAAGTTCCTTAAACGTTGCACCGTTGTGGGATGATAATCCCTTGTTTCATAATCACATGCAACGTATTCAGTGTATAGCTGCATCATGTCTATCTGTGCAAGAGCACGAAGAAGCATGTTAGGGATTGCATGATCTGGGGGTAACACTATGTTACCCTGCAAGTCTCGCCAACACAGTTGTTCATCTTGATGGAGGATAAAGGTAAAATCAGGTATATACTCATTGTGATGAGTATGCACAACCTGATACTCTTGAGGAATTGATGAATTTGGGTTATGTGTGTTAGATCGCCAACTGTCTCTTGTGTGATCCCTAGGTGGTGAAGTGCTTTTATGAGAAGAAGAAAACATTGTTTATCTTGTTAGTGTGCTACTGACCATTGTTTAAATTTTCTTTTGATTAACCCTAAGGGTTCGTTTAAGCTTCCCAACGTTGTGGATGATTTCCTATGTTCTACTTAGCGCACAAACAACTTAGTCCCTGGCAACGACACCAATGATGAGTGGCGAGGTACCCCTACACTCAACCATATGAATACGAGCGTTACACGCATGATCTGGTCGAACTCCACAGACTAAGTGCCTACAAATTTTATGGAACACCAAAGGTTAATTAGTCATTGTCATCCCAAGCTTACTTGTATTTTTCATGGTTGTATGGTTAAGTAAGCTTGAGGCATGTGATTTTTATATCTTTTATGTTTTATCGCCTATGCTAAGAGAGGAAAGGGTGAAGGGACTAAGTAACTAACTTTAACTAATTAAGCCTTAATTACCCTAGCATCAGTATCCATTTCCACTTTCCGTTTCACACCCTGAACCAATGCAACGCTGCTAGGATTACCAAACGCTATTCGTTACTGGGATTACCAAGCGTAATGCATGTGCTCGAAGCAGTCATACTGAATGCACTTAACTATGAGAGTTGAGGGTTGAGAGAGCTTAAGTCCTAGGAAAGCATTTAAACATTCAACAATAATTAAATCCTCATTAGCTTAGTCCATGCACTGCAAGGTTTATCCAAAAGTTTGTCTTTATTTCCGTACACAAACGTGTGCTCAGGTACAATATTTGCTCGAATAAAGATTCGTTCACTTTGGGACTCCTACTGTGGGCACATGGAAATTATTCTAACTTTGGAATGGAAAAATGGCAAGAGTTTGGCTATGGTCTAGATCTAGATTCTAAAACAAGGGAGAGCCACCTCTTATTTATAGAAATGGCGGCGGACTGCGATATCACGTACACGATATCGCAGGGAAAGTCGCGATATCGCGGCCCATGTGATATCGCGTCCCATCAATCTTCTTTGAGAATATCATAGTTTGTATGAAGTGAATTATGTTTATATAGAGTTGTTAGTCTCAAAAGGATGGAGAAACAAATCTAGTAGGTTCATTAGATTTGCTACTATAAATGAAAAAATTGTCTAGATTGATGACTTGCACCAAGAAAGAAAAATTTGACATAAATGTTTTAAGTGAATTTGTAATCATCTTGGAAGAGTTTCACCTTCATCTTTAGCCACACAAAATAGGATTCATAGTCATACTTTATTTATAGATTCAAATATATTAATTATGTAGCCCTAACTCATATGGATATCCATGATTACTATATCTTCTTATCTTGATTATGTACCTCTCATGTTAGGAACTAGTATTTTTAGCCTCAATATCACTTTAATTTATATTACCACATGTTTAAGATCCATTTCAGTCATGGATGGGTTCAAATGATGAATTTTAGCATTGGTGGAATTTTTGTAGCCATTATTCTTAAACCTACTATGTTGCAAATCCTAGGCATTTACTCAAAAGAATCAATGAGCATAATGTAGATTTTTTTTACTATTGAAACACCATTGTTGTACCCATATTTGTCTTTCATTCATCTCCTTAGTATTTGCCTACTAGCTAGACAACATCATTCAACATTTTTACAACATTTGATATTATTTTTAGTATCATCTTTAAGTCATTTTATTTTGACATGATTTGTTACATTTAGCTTAATTTTAACTTTAAATTAATAACTCAGCATTCATAAGCTTTTAGATTCTTCCTTTTGGGTCTTAGTGCATCATTTCTTCATGAATTATAGTGTATTATTTGATTTATAAGTATAAGACATTGAACATCATTTTGGGCACTAATCTATCTTTGATCTTACATCTTTACTTGAATCAAGTTGAATTTGATTACATTCTTTCTCAAACAATGAGTAAATTTACCTAAGTTAATCACATTGCATTTTTATAGCTCTTGTATGCTCTAATAAATCCTATTTCCATTTGACATAAATGTATTCCCTTCATTGTACACTTGACGTACAAAGAATCCTTTGGATCAAACCCAAAAAATCTAGTTTGATTCAATTCCCTGTTACATCATACTTGTGCCTACATAGCATTTATCTCAAATGAAAATTCACTTAGGTATACTTATTAGATATCAAGATAACATAGTCCCTCCTTAGTATCCTTTGAGTCACCTAGTATTTTTTTCAAACATATCACTGATTTATAGTTTATAGCTTAATTTTACTTTTATCTTTTGTTTATTCCATACTAAAATCCCTTTTGTCCTTGATGAGTGGCGAGGTACCCCTACACTCAACCATATGAATACAAGCATCTCACACATGATCCGACTGAACTCCAAGGACTAAGTGCTTACATGCCCTAATGGAACACTTAAGGTTAATCAATCGTTGTCTTCCCAAACTTACTTGTATTGTCACGGTTGTATGGTTAAGTAAGTTTGAGGTATATGATTTTTATGTCTTTTATCTTTTTAATGCCTATGCTAAGAGGTAAAAGGTGAAGAGACTAAATAACTAACTTTCATTAACTAAGTTCTAATCATCCTAGCACTAGTATCCATTCCCACTTGCCGTACACACCTTGAACTAGTGCAACACTGCTGGGATTACCAAATGCTATTTGTTACTGGGTTACCAAGCATTGCACATCTGCTTGAAGTGGTCATACTAAATGCACTTAACTAGGAGAGTTGAGGGTTGAGAGAGAATTAATTATCTATGAAACCAATGAAACATTTAATAGTAATTAAATCCTATTTAGCTTAGTCCACATGTTGCAAGGTTTATCAGAAAGTTCATCTTTATTGCCATACACAAATGTGTGCTCAGGTACAATTTGTTAGAATAAAAATCTATTCACTTTGAGACTCCTACTACGAGCACATGGAAATTATTCTAACTCTAGAATGGTAAAACTGCTATAGTTTGGCTAAGGGTCTAGATCTAGATGGGAAAATAAGGGGAAGCCGCCTCTTATTTATAGGCATGATGGTAGGCTGTGATATCGCGTACGCGATATCGTGGCTAATGCGATAGCGCGGCTCATCAGTCCTAGACTAGAAAGAATGGTTTCTCTTATCATTTGTTGTAAACATTTCTCCCAAAATAAAGGGTCAATTTTTCTCTTTGTTTCAATTATTTTTCTTTAACTAGCATAGATCCATTATTTTATTAGCAAATTCAATCAATAAAAGTATGTTTTCTATTGTTCTTTTACTAGTATGTTCACAAAACTATTTTTTAAAATATTACATCATTTTTATTTTTTCTTTTCACTACATTTAATTTTTAAATTGCTTTCTCCTAACTTTAACATTACTTTTTTTTCTAGGATATTATGTTGATAAGACCAAAAAGTCCTCATTTAGTTTGAATATACATCTTCAGACTGTTTGTAGTTTTGAGTAGGGTTACATTGTCCTGTATTGCATTAGTGATATTAGAAAAGAAAACATGATATTCATTACAAGTTGTTATAAGTTACACACATCAATTCTCATCACAACATCTTTAGCACTAGAATAAGGGTTAATTTGATAGAAACTAGGCTTTTTTTTCATAGAATTTTCCTAAAAAAAGACTTGAACTTTTGCTAATTTACATTAATCTTTTTTCTTTTCTAATTCTTTGTGTACTTTCAATCTTAAATTTTTTTTGAAAAAAACCCACACTACGTTGATATTTCTTGTTGCATTTTTTGCTTAAAAATTAATGTACATCCTACAATTTAACATTAATGTTAATATCTTTAAGTTTAATATCCTAATCAATTTCTTTTAGTTATAAGCTAATTTGCAAGAAACTAAAGACATTATTAATAGTTAAGGTAATCACTTATGATCATGTTAACATACATTGGTAAAAAAGAAATATATCATCCTCAATAAATAACTATTGGAAGGTCTAAAAACTCATGAATATTCATTGCATACAAGGATTTTCTGAAAGACTCAGTAAAAGAGAATACAAGATACCCTATGCCAAATGAGAATTTGATTTTTTGCTCATACTTGAGATGTTTAAACTCATGAAAGAGTATGAATAATCTAATGATTTGCGTGCTTTCCTTTCCAACCTAGATAAGCCAATTGAATTAGATCATAGTAAAGCAAAGAAGATTGTTGAATTCATCATGGAACATGAAAAGTAGGAGGATTTTCAATTGAAAATTGAAGAATCAAGAATAAAAACTATCTTGAATAAATGTTTTAAGCCCAACATTTCAATCACTAGGAGGACTAAACCTAGCATTGATTTTAATTCAAAAGATATACATTTGATAGATGATGAAATTCCAAGATTAGAGGAAGAACCTAATTTCAAAATTATTCCCAACCCCAGTTTTAATCTCTAAAATTATTACTAGATATATAACATTAACATCTTGACTGCTCACAATCCCCTTCCTAGAAATCTAGCATCTACTACAAACACCTAATCATTCGCCAATCTAGCTTCAAGTTTTGATCCCCTCCTCTATAATTGTTTTACATAAAAGAGCATAGGTAATCCTTACATATTCTTTCAAACATTTAAACCATCATTAATTGCATTTTATGCTTAACCAAAACCAACATGATCACAATTTCCTTTCATGCCTATTCCTATATTTGTAATAGTCCTACCATTTTCTATAGAATATCAACAAATATCCCCCAACCAAGTTTCTCATTACAATCATTTAACCTTTCCAACCTTATTACATAAGGAGTTATAAGTGAATCTTTCCTTTCCATTTAACATTTAGTTAACCTTCTTAACATGAATCCATAACTCTTAACCTTTCTCATAAACATGATTTATTAACTTCAATGCAATGAATACAAGACAAATATGGCTATAGTAATGTAAGGGGAAGAATCTATCTTTTTAGACAAAATGTTGGATGATGCTATTAGTCAAACTATCCTTATGTTCATTCTACTTAAAGATATTTTTCTTCCTACTTTCACCAAATATAATCATGAAACTAGTAACCCTGTGAATCACATGGTGACTTTCATGAACAAATTCATAGTATTGTCTTATTATCCTTACAAAGTCATCAAGTGATTTTCAAACTTACTTTTTGGAAGAGTACTTAAGTGCTATAGATCCTTATTTAGCATATCTATTACTTCTCTTGAATAACTATCTGTAGCCTTTGTGAAACATTCTAAATTTAACATGCAACAAAGCATGAGTGTCATGTCATTTATATTTATTAAATAAGCTATAAATGAACAAAAAGATAATTTCATCTTAATATGGAAAGTTCCTTTAACTGAGCTACCCTACCATTAGGGTGAACATCATCTCTAAGATATCTTTGAAGTTGTGGTCATTGACAACATTTAGAAAAAGATGACTTATCCTAAGGCTCATTCTTTAAATGATTTATTCCTAGCTTTAGAAAAATTGAATAATCAACAATTCAATGTAGTGACCAAGAGTTATTTTTAATTATAAATAAAGCTAAAAAAATGGATAAATAGGAAAAAGCACAACCAATCACTCAAGGTGTTTCTTTTGTTTATGGTTTAACACCTCAAGCATCCAACTAGCAACGAAGTAGTGGTGCCTCCTCTTTGAACATCAATCAACAATACAAAGACTTTAGGAATAGGAGCGAATGCACTAAGCTACCTATGAACCATTCATTTCTTCTCAATAACTTACTCTAAGATGAAAATATTTAACATATGAAAGTGGTTGATTAGACTAGAGTCAGGTATAAGCATATGTAGGTTCTTATGATGGATCCTTTCCAGTGCCAAGAGGGAGATCCTAAAGTGCCTAAGTGGTATGATTATTGTAAATATTACTACTACCATGAGATAGAAGGACATGAGATAGATACTATGAATTATTTTTGATGAAGACAACTTTATTCATCTTGATAATTAATAGCTATAAATATTCCAAGATCCACTTGGGATCAGACATAATGCTTTAGCTTTTGATTAAGAAAGCATAGAATAATAGTTCTTAGAACATCCTTTCAATCTCCTTGAGAATCATATGTCATACATCTTTCTTAGTATATAACACAACCAATTTTCAAACTACCAATTCATCTTGTAAGCCTCCCAATGAGTCTTACCATATAAACTTGGTACAGTACTAAGATTTCTCACAAAACCATACCTCTAATACTTCTTTTCATCTATCTAAAAAACCATATCATACTACAATATCTCTTTATTATAATAGCCCAACACCTACTTCATTTTCCTCATTTGTTTAGTCCATTGTTAAACAAGCTACACCAGTGTATTCACCTATTTCTATCATCCCACATGCCTATTCACATTCAATCTATGTTTACATATCACCTAACCCAATGTAAAATCATCCTATTTCTACTATGTCAACTTAGCCTATGCTACCTTTTCAAGTTCAATTCCTTACTTATAATCCTTAACAACATTGCATTCAACAAGATAAAGAGAAAGGTAAAGCTCTTGAACTTTCCAAGCAATCTTCTAAGGCCAATAAGAAGGTTACTTTTCAAACCTCTTAAAATGTTCATTCATCATGCAATTTATCCCCTACCTCAAATCCCATCCAATCTATTTTCATTTCAACTTCATCCCAAAAAATCAAAGTGGTAGAGAATATGGCTTTTCAATATATGACAAGCATTATGAGATCCAAGGAAATTGTCACATCCCCATTCCCAAATGATGTTGTTGCCTAATGAAGATGGTGTCTCTTCATAACAAGTGTTATTGTTATCTTGACAAGACCCAAAAGGGTAGTTGTAATTGAGACTAGAAATGGCATGTTGTAATAACAGACATGTCTTTTAAGTTAACCTTTGGGGGTTTGACCTAAGGCATTTATACCCAGGGTTAGAGGTCATGCTAACATGGAGTGGCAGAGCCAATACATGCAAGTCAAGGGAAGTAGGGGGAAGTGGGATAGGAAGTGGACTAGCCATCCCTTCTAGCCAGGTTATAGGCCTAGCCATGGTGGTAGTTTTGGATTGCCTCTAAGGGATAGATGCCAGAGGAAGAAAACCCCAAGTAACACTCTTGGAGCACAATCTAGATATGCTATTGCATATCAATAAAGCATCCTTTTATTTCTCTTTCTACATTTTTCTTATTATTTCCTTTATACATAATGTCAAATATCACTTATATTTTGCATTCTGTATATTTTATTTGTATGCATAATGTCTAATATATCATATATTTGACGTTTTCCATGACATTCAGGGACGGGATGTCACAAAAACTAACCTCTCACTCTATAACTTAATCTATACTTCCAAAGAACATCATATTGTACTATAAGACAGTATAAAAAAATTATAGTACCTAATGACATTCTATCTAAGTTAGAGTTCATATTATCTTTCTTGCATACACCTCATTATGACATTTATTATCTTGACTTCAAAGGTGAAAACATTTAAACTAATCTCATAGTAGATAAGGTGTACTAACTATCTATGTACATAACTATCAGTATTGCATAAAATACTACTATACCATTGGTACATGTTGATTATGGTGCCAAGTCTAATGTACTCACTTGGACTATTATCAAATGTTTTAGTATCTAAGATTAGGTAACATTCAATTAAACCTATACAAACCTTGTTTTTTACAATGGTACTAGATTTGAAGTTGTAGGTTCCATTAAGTTGCCTTTTATTATTGGAGATTTAGTACAATTTGAAGCATTTTTGATGACGCTTTATGATTATCCAAGCATAAATAGCATACTTGAACATCCTTGGCTAGCTGAACATCATGTAGTCTCCTCATCCATTCATTCAGAAATACATTTTTGATTTCATGATCATAAAATAGTGATCACATTTGATATAGATGCTCTTAGCATTTTTCATCTAGATCATGAACCTTAGTTCCTTATGCTTTATCCTCAAACAAACATACATACTATTGCATCAACTATTTATCCTACTATACATCATGAGTCCAAGATGTTATTAGCTCCTAGTACTAATAGCAAACTTGATGTAGATGTGAGCTCAATCTTAGAATATGATTTTATTGATCTTGATTTTGGTGAATTAGGCATCACTCCATCATCAAAAGAACCAAGGTTATACACTTCCAAGTCCACTACATATAAGGTTATAACTAGCCAAGATGATGACTCAGAGTAAGTCTTTTTGTTACTTTGTTTACTGTTTCTAAATAGTAAGGTAGTAAACATCTACTAGACATTGTTAGCTTATTGCTTTTAAGTATTTTAACATGATTTTCAGTTTGTACTTACACTTATTTTTTTGCTTTACATGTTTACATTTTATTTTTGAAACATATATATTATCCACATATCATTTTCTAAGTGATGAAATGATACACCTATTATCCACTTATTTTTTTATCTATTATTGTTAAGAATAAAAAAAAGTATTAAAAAACAATAGAATAATGGCTAAAAAATCTATCTTTTGTCTAAAACTTTATTTACATTTCTTTTTTACATCAAAATTTTGGCGTATGCAAATTTTTGTAAAATTTTCCTCAATTTCATACATTGAAATTTGCCTCATCACTTAAGATCTTAGAAGTAGAAGATTTCTTTGTTAGAATGGAAGGAAGCTTTTTTGCACTAGGGAAAAATCATCGTTTGATAAAATGTCATCTTGATTGCCATCTAGGTTATCTTTTCTACTACTAAAAAATAAATTAAAAAAATGAAAAATGAAAAAAACTATATGTATATTAATTATGGGGCATTTTTGAAATGCTACTATGTATAACACTTTGTTTCAACAATGTTTTGGGACTTGCTTACTATACACGATCAAGCATGCACCCACTTAGCAGTAATCTACATGTAGACATCAGCATCTACATTGACAATATATGTTTATGCTAACTTATAACTATTTTACTATTACACAATTTTTATAATCCTCCCCTCTATCTTATATTCTGCTATATCTATCTAGCTATTTTCATCATAAATCCCTACTCTATCTATCTCATTCTACTCTACTCAGCATAATTAATAAGGTTTTTGAGTGATTGATATCTCATTACTTCATGTGAGGGTATTACTAAGTGTATTATTGAGTGAAATAAGAAGGGATTACTAATTTGTATATTTACAAGCTATTTATGACATTCATTTTAGCTAGAAAATGTGTGTAAGATTTGGCAATGCCCCAATTTTGTGGCATAATACCATCCTCATGATAGGTGCATGGGTGATATCTTATTTAATATTCCTATAGTTTTATTGCATCATATTTTTGCAACTATGCATTCTAATGTATCTAACAATACTATCTCACTTATTTCTCTCATTCTAATGTCTCTGCTTTACTTAGTGAGAGTGTGTTGAGTGTTAGAGTGATGTAAGGAGGGTGAACATTATCTACATTAAACTTGAGTGAGCTAAGGGAGAGACTAGTTCAAGGGATTTAGTTGTGTTCCACTTTTATGACATAGCACCTCACTGTTGGTGCATTAGTGATGTTCCTAACATGGATTTTCCCTAGTTTTTATTATTTTCTATTTTCACTTCTATATATCTTCTTATCTTTTTCTATCCCCTTTTCCTCTCATGTTCTACATTGGTATGATTAAATTAGTATCTCTATTTTACTTTAGTGAGGATGTGATTAAGAGAATTGAGTAGGTTAGAAAGTGATTTATTTACATTTTTGTATGTTTTTTAGGATTTAGCCATGCCCCACTTCTGTGATATATCACTCCACTATAGGTGTATTGGTTATATCCCAAACCTTCTTTGCTATCATACCACTATATTTAAATCCTTTTGCAAGTACCTAGCTTATTATATTTATAAAATCTCAGCATTAACAATAGCTTGTGTCTTTTCTTAATGGATTCTCCTTTAGCCTTTCATTATTTCCATTAAGGGGGAATAATGTTTTACTCATACTCATCATCCTTTTAGCCATTTTGAAGATTGGGTATAATATGCATCTCCTTAGTACTTACCTACTAACTAGGCAACATCATTAAGCTTTTCTACAACATTTGACATTATTTATGGCATCATGTTTATGTTATTATGTTTTTGACATTACTTTTAATGTTTGACATCAAATTAACAACTCAACATTCGAAAGCGTCCAGAGTCTTCTTTGTGGATCCTAATACATCATTGCTTCATGACCTATGAGGTTTGTTTTGGCCTATAAATATAAGACCTAAAACATCATTTTGAAACATCTCATCTATCTTTGATTTTGATCTATCATTGATCTTCCATATCTAATTGAATTAAGTTAAATCTAATTGCATTCTCTCTTAGAAAAGAAGCAAATTCATAGTAACCAATCACATTACATTTTCAAAGCTCTTGTATCCCTAAAGAAATTCTATCTTGATCTGACATAATTGTATCCCATTCAATGTACCTACTTGACACATGAAGAAACCTTTGGATTAAATTCAAATAGTCTAGTTCAATCCAAATCCTTATTACATTAGACCTGCATTTTCATTAGCATTTATCTTAGAAGAAATCCCACTCAAGCATACACATTAGCGATCGAGGTAATGCAACTCCTCATTAGTAGTCTCTAAGTCACCTAGTCCTTCTCTAAACATATTGCTAATTTTCAGGTTCTTACTTAATTTTATTTTTATCTTTTATTTTATTCCACCCTAAAGCCCCCTTTATTTATAGATATATTTTCCTCTTTGTTTCAATCATTTGTTTTCTTACATAGATTCATAATTTTACCTACAAATTCAATCTATAGAATTATATTTTCTATCATTCTTTTACGGGTCTATCTACAAAAATATTTTTAAATTCTTACATCATTTCTAATTTTTTATTTTTTATTGAATTTAATTTTTAAATCACTTTTTCTTAACTTCAACATTACTTTGCTACTAGGTTATTATGTTGATATGACTAAAAAGTCCTTATTCGATTTGGAGATATGTTTTTAGATCATTTTTTGCTACAAATAGTGTTGCATTGCCTTTTATTGCATTACTAATATTAGGAAAGAAAACACAATATTCTGTATAAGTTGTAAGTTGGTCATATCAATTATCACCATAACAAATCAAGCTAGTGAATTATACTTTAGACTACACTATTATTATTCCACTTATTTCTTAATACCTTAAATTATAAAAAGAAGATACATTACTTCAGTGAATGGTTTTGATTTCTTTAATGAGACCTACACAACTAATGAAGTTGACATCAAATATGTTAGTGCATTAAGAAGAATCAAGAATTAAATTGGTCTCAATATGTACCAACTTGATCTTTCTCTTGATAGTATGTAAAGGGTACTTTCAATCTTTTTTCAAATAGTGGTTGCACCAAGAAATCTAGGTGTCAATACTAGATAGAATGATCTAGCCACTCTACTAGAAGATGATTTTGCATACTCAAATGGAGGATATGATTCTATAGGAAATCAATGATCTTTATTACATTAATCATTATTTTTTCACTATTCATAGTGCATGCTTGTACTATTTTAGATGCTTCCTTTTTACATGTATAGTTTAAAATAAAAATTAGAAAAATTGATCCATAGTGTTCTTGATAAGGTCAACTAATTTAATCTTATGTTCCTTACTTTGGTATTTGTTTCTTCTTTTATATAAAAATGACTGTAAATGTTGAGAGGAATCTAAGAGAGGCATTCTTAGTTCTTACACATAGCTCACTAAGAAGCATTTCTTAGCCTCTTGTAATTTAGTCTAGTTTACTATAATATATCATCTTACTTTATTTGTTATTTTTTAAAATTTGCAAAATCGCTTAATTAAAGTTAAAGTGGTATTGTTTTTTATTTCATTGAATAACTAAGAAAGGAACCTTTAGACATGACAATAGGTATTTAAAAAGTGATTGAGCTAATCTAATTAATTACTTAAATAACAATTCTATCTTCCATCTATTATGTCTTTTAGTAACCTCATTACATACATTTTTTCTACAAGACTTTTATCCTAGCTACATATCCAAACATAACTAACTATACTACTTAAACATATGATTATATTTTCCAACCTTAAAAATTTTATTCTTAAATTTATTTTCAAAGACTAAAACCTCTACAAATTGTAATATAGTCACATGAAAAATGTATAAATTCTTAATAATTGATGAGTAGCCAGTAGTCCCTATGCCCAACCATTCGAATCACTAGTGTTCACCAAGTGATCTGATCGAATTTCGTAGACTTTAGCTCTCTAAGTATACATTAGCTAGGTATTGAATCTCAAGGACGTGTCTATTTTCTTCTCAATTCCACTTATGGAGTTCAATGATATGGTTAAGTGTAATTGAGGCACATGATCTATATCATTTTTATATTTTTCATTTAATTTGCCTAAGTGTAGAAATTAAAGTAATTAAATGTTAATTAATTTAGTATCTAATCAATGCCTTAACTAATCCTAACATAAGTATCTGTTCCCATCCACTATACACATCCTGAACACGTTGCAACGCTATTAGGTTACCAAGCATAAGTACTACTAGGATTACCAAGCATTGAAGTTAATTGCATTGTGGTAAGTGTGCATAAATACTTTGTATCAAGGCACATATTGTCTAAACTTTTCTAGAGCATACACCAATGCCATTAGTTCTTTCTCTATTATGGTATAATTCAACTATGCATCCACAATGCTTTGACTTGCACAGTGGATGTAATATGGATGTTTCTTTTCATCCAACTACATAATCATAGCTCCCAAGGCATAATTTGATGCATCTATCATGATATGAAATCGTCTGTGTAATGAACCACTTCTCCTTGAGTTTTTGCATTAATGATTGTAATAGTCTTTCTATGTGTTTGTGTGCATGTTTTGTTGACAACTTGTGTGTGTGCTCTCTTTGGACTATGGTGGAAATGGCTAATTGGAATAGTAATAAATTTTTTGACCATATTTTTATATGTATTATGATTAAACTTTTAAATACTTTATGTATAAGAAATATGATTTAAAATACATGATGGGAATGTTTTAAACTAATAATAATAAATAATATATGGGAAAACAAAATATTTTTTGTTCTATTTCAATAGAGATGCTGAGAAACAAGAGACAAACAGAGGACAATACTCTAAGGTGTGCCTCAAGAGCTAAAACAAGTATGTTGAGATGCAAAAGAATGCTCATATTGAGGAACTTGACCTATGAAGCAAGTTGGAGGAACCTGATCCATGAATTAGGGATATTGTGGAAAAATATTGTAGCTT
The DNA here is from genome assembly GCA_015680685.1 of Gnetum montanum. Classification (NCBI taxonomy): domain Eukaryota; kingdom Viridiplantae; phylum Streptophyta; class Gnetopsida; order Gnetales; family Gnetaceae; genus Gnetum; species Gnetum montanum. The sequence continues at coordinate 65,855 of MNCI01007283.1, forward strand.
TATATTTTATTTTATCTAAATGTGAAGCATTGCTCTTTTCAGTTTAAAATAATAGAGTATAAGTACCCTCTCCATTGCTATAGAAAGGTCATGTGATGACCTTTCAAGGTGCATAAGACAATGGGAAAATTCACATCGCTAACGACCTAATAAAGAAGGTGCCTTATTTGATTATGTATCTTGAACTACCCTTATCATGAATCCATTTGAAAACTCTTTCCTTGTATCTTATAACAATTCTAAATGATAAAGAGATACATATTATGTTGGAATGTTTTGGAATTATTGAGAGGAATTGAACCTAAGATCTAGCAAAATTTGAATTCTGAAATATTTAAAATTTTTGATTTAGGAATTGAACCTACAACCTATAAATATACATATTTTATTGATTTTTTTTATAGTGATCATGAAGAGAATTGAACTCATGACCCATTATTGAAAGAGAGAGAGAGAGAGAGAGAGAGAGAGAGAGAGAGATAGAGAGAGAGAGAACTTTAAAAACAAAAGAAAAGAATACGAATAGTCCCCAAGAAGTCAGTTATAACAAACCATTCATTATCCCTTGTTCCACCTACAAATAGGAAGAGGAGGAGAGGAAAAAAGAGGACACACATGGAAAAAGTAGCTATGCATAACACAAAAAAAAAAAGCAAAAAAGAGGGATACATCCATAAGGAGTGTGGCTGAGAAGGGAGAGAAGACTATCACTGCTATAAGAGATAGCAAAGAGAAAGAAAAAAAGTGTGGCATAGCAATCCAATATTCGGACAATTCCTCCTAGTAAGTAAGATATCTAAGCAAGGAGGTAAAATGATCCATCTTTGTTATGTTTGATAATGTCTAGCAAGGGTTGATTTTCTCAAAATTTTCTCTTCTTGCTTGTCTAACCACCTTCACAATGCTTGTATGAAAATATCAAGACTATTGTTGTAAGCTTAGACTTTTTTTTTCTTAAAATCCTTTATTACCTTTTCTTTGGATCTCTCTGCCCATTTGCTGCACTCTCACACCTAAATGACTTGGAGGAGAGTTGTTTCTGTAACAATTTAGAAACACCCATAATGATTTGGGGAATTTTTGGCAAAGGATTACCAACAGGGGCTATGGATCCCTAATATAAGGATTGGTACCACTGGCAAAAAGTGAGAGTATCCTTGGGCTCATCGATAATTGTGAATGTTCTAAAATTTTTGAATTCTTGGATTTTGGTTGGAATTTGGTTGATGAACCCTCTCCTTTTAAATGCATAAATCTTGGATCTAAATCTTGAATTATACTTTTTTTTTCCTTATACCTTCTCAAGTCTAATATTAATATCTTTCTATAAGTTGATGGAGTGGGGGAAAACCTAGGATGTTAATTTATGGTTGAGATTTATTTATTCTCTACTATTGAACATATAAATTTTTTGATTAAATGATTAATGATAAATTGGTTACAAGAGTTAAATTCAAATGATCTTGTTTTGTGTGTTGCTGGAAATTATAAAATATTATTATGTGATTGAACAAATATGAGATTATTAATTTATCTACTTTTGTGGTCATTTCTTTGGTTTTCAAATGTGCAAATGATCCTAATTAAATATTTCTTTTAGGTTGAATAATAAAAAGTTTGATTTTTTTTAATTTGATGAATCTTGCACAAATATTTTACTATGGCTATTTCTTTATAAAATTATCTCTTAATTCATAAAAATTAATATTGATTGACCTGTTTTAGAGCTATATCTAGGCATTGTTGATTTTGTTTTAATTTTATAGGTTAATTTTTTATTGTTGTAGAAAGAAAGCCACATGGGCATTTTCTTCTTTCAACTAGCTTTCTTTCTAGGGGGTTTCCATTGCTAGCTCTTGCTCCCTATGAATGGGTGTTATAGTCTAGGTCAGTCAAGTGCTTGTAGAATTAGAGTCTCTATGAGTTTCTGCTTAAGGCTCTAGAATGCATTTTCACATTCCTTGGTCTAGATGAATGGAGCATCTTTCTTTGTAAGCTTGACCAATGATTTTGCAATGTTAGAAAAATTCTTTATAAATCACCAATAGTAGCCAGTGTGTCCAAGGAATGACCAAACATTTTTAATGGTTTCTAATTAATAAGTTATTCTTTAAATGATCCTTATCTTTTTAGGGTCCACCTCAATCCCTACCTAAGAAATTCTATGCCCTAGTACAATGCCCTCCTAGACCATCAGATGGCTCTTCTACCAATTGAGCTAAAGATTCATCTCCACACACCTTTTAAGCACTTACTCAAGGTGGTCTAACGCTTGCTCAAATGTGGCACCATAGGTGGAGAAGCCATCCACGAAGACTTCCATCCCACAACTAATTTGTTACTGAAAAATGCTCAAACCCAAGCATTGAAATGTTGTGGGAGCATTGCACAAATCAAAAGGCATCTTTCGAGATGCAAAATTCCGCCAAGGACTCATGAATGTTCTTTTGGCTTAATTCTCTAGCATGATCTAGATTTGGTTATAGCCACTATCCAAAAAGTTGTAATAGCAATGCCTAGATATAGTGTCCAACGCTTGATCCACAAATGACAATGGAAAGTGATCTTTGAATGTTGCCATATTCAATAACTAGAAGTCGATGCAGACCTATCACTTACCGCCTTTCTTTGGCATAATCAAGAGTGGGCTAACCCACTCACTATCCATAACGGGATAGATCAACCTTACCTTAAGGAGTTATTGAATATCCTCTCTAATGATCTACTTCAATTTGGGGTTTAACCATTGTTGCGACTACCTCATTGGCTTCATGGTTAGCTTAGTGTACATACAATGCTGGCATATCCTAGGATCAGTGTCTATGAGTTTAGGATATGACCAAGCAAAGGTTGTTGGCCATTTTTTGATCACCTCTAATAGCATCTATTTCTATTTAGGAGAAAAATTGGCATTGATGATTACCAACTTGTCATTTTTCAAAAATGCATACTCCAGGTCAGTAGGTAGAGTTTTTAACTCTAAGGGCTCTTGTTTAAAATTTTTAGGGATTTTCAACTCTCCCCAATTGGTATCATCATTTGCATCATTAGAGAGTTGGTGATGAACTTTCTCTAGTTCATCCATGCTTTTAATATAGGCACATGTCAGACTCTCAGCAAGTTCCATGGAAAGTGTGTTGCTTCCATGATTAGCTATCAACCACTGGGTATCCTTCTATTTTGTTGCTGCTACATACAGGAACCTTCGAATACCTACCTCATTTGCACACTATCTACATGTAGAAATGGATCCTCTTTTCATGAACTAGAGTTCTTTCACGTAGTTACACCCTGTATCATTGTATGTAATGCATGTAACTCACTTCTTCTCAATCCTTTTGAATGCATTTTTCTTGAAAATTTTTAGGGAAAGATTTCTAACACCCATTTTTGCATCAACAATGCTCAACCAAACCCTTTCCATAATGATTGGAAAGTCCCCTTGCAATTGTCACCTTTAATTACCAAAAAATCAGTAGGATATGACCACCTATAGATAGTGATCATAATATCTTCTACCAAACCTAATGGAACAGTGATGGACTGATTTGCTAGCTCTAAAAACATGTCAATCTTCTTGAGAGGAGGCAGGTTCCAGGCATTGTACATTTGATGAGAAATCATATTAACTCTAGAACCTGAGTTAAGAAGAGCCTTGTATGGCTCATTCCTAGCAATCTACAAATAGTTAAGAGGACTTCCAGGATAAACTCTTTTCCTAGGAAGGTTTCCAGTCTTTATCCAATCAGATATAGTGTGGGTTAAAATAACTATGTGGGTCTTATGAGGTGTTTGGTTTAAAGGGCTCTCAAAAGAAATGGATGTAGATGATGAAGGAGATACATAGCAACTAGTAGAATAAGTAGGTGAGGATTTAGTTAGGCTATTGATTTGAAAGAATGATATTTTACAAGATCTTGGTTCTGAACCACCTAGCTAAGGAGCCGGTTGTAAGTTAATGACCCTAGTAGCATTACATTGTTATGGTTGGGCTAGAAGCTCATCTGGCATGGATGGAGTAGGTGGTAATTAGGTTGAGCATGGAGAAGCATGTGCTAAAGGATGAGGAGGATGATAGGAATATGGGTTTTTTCCTCTAGTATATAGAAAATGAATTTTATAATACTTTAAAGGGTAGTAGTGATGTTGAAAAGAAGTATGACTACAAGAGTCATGTAGAGACATTGGTTGTTGAACATTGTACCCATATGGATCTAGCTACCTGTAAGGGTAGTACTACCTTGATGGTGACATCCCCCATGACTATGGATGTTGCCACTGCTAGTATTGTTCAAATGGTTGTGGTGGAGCTCCACTTGGATAATAAGGTTGTTGCTGGTGGAACTTCCTTGGATAAACTGAGGATAAGGAAATCTTTTGGATTCTTGCCTTTTTGTCAATCTAGGATTTAGCGCATACACCCTGGACTCCTACAAGTGTGACATGATAGGGCAACATCCTTTAGGATGTTCATATTAACAAATGTCACAAACAACATCATCATCTAACTCTGATTCTACAACCTCTTCTACTGTCACAACCTTATCCTTACCCCTTTGGTAGGCACATTTAGCTTATTTTTGACTCCTATGGTCATGATCACTACTCTATGATATGGCAAAATTATTCCTGTTGAGAATAACCATGACCAGTGCATCAATGTATGAGAGAATAGTATCTACCCATTATGGTGTCTAAGGTTTCATGTGTTCCTTACTTCCCTCCTTGGATCTACCTTCTCAAATTAGACACTTAGGAGTACATCTGGTATTCATCATTGAACATCTCTAGCATTGTACTCCACCTACAGCTGGATTCCAGTTCCAAGGACCAATACTAGCTTTTTGCTTCCTTGATGAGTGTCTTGGGAAATAGCTTTAATTTCTGTAAATAGTTTTCAATATTCTATATGGCACACGCATTGTGAAAGACTTGAAGATGTGTTTGATATTCTTCGTTGGGCATAAACTCCAAGAGTTCTTCTCGTTTCTAATATGAGTCCATCTATGATGTGGTGAAGTTGTTCTTGCTGAGAATAACCATGACCAGGGCATTAATGTATGAGAGAATATTATCTACCCATGATGGTGTCTAAGGTTTCATGTGTTCCTTGCTTCCATCCTTGGATCTACCTTCTCAGATTAGACACTTAGGAGTACATATAGTATTTATCATTGAATAACTCTAGCATTGTACTCCACTTGTAGATGGATTTTGGCTTCAAGGATCGATACCAGCTTTCTACTTCCTTGATGAGTGTCTTGGGAAATAACTTTAATTTATACCAATAATTTTTAATATTCTATAAGGCACAGGTTTTGTGAAAATCTTGAAGATGTGTTTGTGAATTAGAGTTATATTCCCCCTCAAATCTGGGGATATTGTTCATGTCAAGTCGCTTGATCCGACTATCTTTCACACGCCTAGTTGGAATTTTTACTACCTCTATGATATTTAGCATACTCCAAGTTGCCAGAAAAGTCTCATCATTATCATTATTTTGATGATGCATATGATGTCCTCTGCTACCCCTTCATTCATAGTGGGCCCTACAATCATTATTGTCCCACTATTCACCTTCATCACGGTTGTCCTTTCTACAACGTTTGTCAGAATTAAAAGAGGAAGAAGAAGATGTAGATGAAGAGGATGAAGAGGGAGGAGGACTACCACCACCATGTTGTCTACCACCTCCTCTATTCTTGTCACAGTCACGTTTGTCAACTTTCTTGTCATCTTAATGCCTGCCTGAGCCCTTGCTTTGACTCCCACTTTTTCCTGAACCTAGATTGTTAATAGTGAACTACAACTTCAAATTCAAGCCCTCATCACCAATATCAAGGGGTGGAGAATCTTCATGTTGAGAACACCTAGAGTGAGGATCCTCATTATCATTTTAGTTGAGCAAGAACAAGGGATTGGTGAATCATTTAATGCCCATGAAATAGAAAGCAAAGGTAGTCCTGGTTGGTATTAATGAAATGAAAGATAGGAAAGAAGCTTTTGAACAAGTTTTTGTAACTACTAATGATTTCATAAGTTTGGCCATTGTAAAAAGAGAGTAACTACTTGAGATGGAGATGAAGTCCCTAGATGATATAATGAGTGGTGGCATCTACAAAGTTGAATGGATTAGAAGGGTCAACACAGATCTTATTATTATTTTAGAAAATATGCAAGAATGTGAGAAGAACATAACTAAAGCCATTAATGCCATAGAAATATGTAATGAGAAATAGTTATAAGAAAAAATATCAAAGGCTTTATCCACTAGTAATGCAAAGGAAGTGGCCAAGGCATTGTCATTAGTGTACAAGTAAAGTTATTTTAAAAGCTTGGTCTAACAAGAAGATAATCATATTAAGGAATTCATAGAAAAAACCCCAACGATTACAAAAATTTAAAAGTAGTTGGCCCTTTTAGACTTTCTTAAAGATGTTTTTAAAAATAAAGTGGCCAAAATTTCATCATAATGATTATATTGTAACCTCTTTGTAGTTATAACTGATTCTTTCATATTTTAGTTGTAAAAGGCATGGTCCTTTTAGTAATAAGAGGGGGGAAATCATCTAAAAAGAGTCAAATACTGTATTTTGTATAATGGCATTTTGAAGTAAATATTTGATTTAGCTTTTGCCTCTAATTTGCAAGTTATCTTAATGTTTCCTTTCTATCATTGTGGTTTAGCTAGCAGTAAAATCATAACATACTTTACAATCATTTCTTGGAATTGTTTGAATTGCTTAAAATAGCTAAGGATTCAACAATTTTTACTTTTAGTGATTCACAAAAATATCTTCATCTTTTCAAAATGTTTTATCATATTATTGATAGCTCATTTTTAATATTTGAGGTTTATGTGATTTTGTTGTGTTATGTTTGAAATCCATTGAATCATGCGCTATTTCCAATTTTCTTATGAAATTTTTCTCTAGGGAAGGTTAGTAGTAGATTTTTAGAATTACACTCAAATGTTAAGTGAAAGAATGATTAGTAAAAGCAGCTACTAACCAAATTTGTGTAGACTATCCAACTTTGATAAAATTGAGAAATCAATTGACTCATAAAATAGAGTTTCAAAAGTTGAATCTTTTTGAAAAATTGCTATTTGTTGTTAAAACTTTAAGATGGCACAAAATTTGCATTTAGCATAAATTTGAAAATACCTTGCTCATACAACCATTGAGTTTGATTTGAAGGTATCCAAGCCTTAGTGTTACCAAAAACCAGAAAGCACTAGAATTCAAATTTAAAAGAATCCCCTATCTAAGCAATTTTAGTTGCTTGTCTAGGGATCATGACATTAGCAATAAGAAGGAAGTCCTAAGTCGTCATCAATAGGATTTTTTGGTGCTAAAGGGAGGGCTAAATTAAGCTTCTATTCTATTCATGACTAAACATATTAAGAAATCTAGAGAATTTTAAAATCCTAAGGAATATTCAGGTTATAAGAATGAGCCTTCATTGAAGAAGAGAAAGAAAAGGTTTGATAAGTAGGTACAAGTAGTAGAGTTAAAACCAAAAGGAATAGAAGTTCACCCCTTTTATCTGGTTTACTAGTCTTTAAAAATAGAAGGAGAAAATATAGAAGAAATCCCAATATGAAAAATCCTCAACTAGTAAATCCTTGGCAAGTAGCCATATCTTTCATATTTCCTAACTACTATGTTATCCCTAAAGAAATTTACAAATATTTTCTTGAGCCTTATATCCTTGGAATAACTTACTTGGTACAAGAGTACATCCATTTATTTCAGTTAGCTTTAGCACATGAAAATAGCTAACACTAAGATCAAGCTTGTAATCTATTTATAGCCAATCTAAAAGACATGGCTCAAATTTGGTATTCCAACTTACCAAATAATAACATTACAAGTTGGGATGATATGAAGAATTTATTCATACCTCAGTGTGACAATCAGATTAACCAATAGCAATTGCACTATGGGTTAGTTCAAACAAAACAAAACATGAGGGAATCAATTAGAGAATTCAATGTTAAATTTCAAAGAACTTGTGGCCTATTTCAACAATAATATAGACCACTATATGAGATTCTTAAAGAGACATATTTGAGTGCTATTAGTCCAAACATTTTGATATGGCTAAGAAGAGCTCCTAATTTGAATACTTTAATTGATTTATTTACTGAAGCCATTCAATTGGGACATAATTAAATCTAACCAATAGTTAAATAATCCAACCTTTAAATAATAAACAAAAATTTGTAGTTCCCTTGCATAATATAAGTTAGCTCAAGATACTTCCTTCAACTAATAAATAATTAGGTATATATCCATCAAATCAAGAAGAAAAGCAAGCAAAAGAAAAGTTGCTTAATGATTTGTCAAATAAAGTCATAAAGTTAGAAAATCCTTTAGCTAAAGTGAAGATTAAAGAAGAGAAAAATCACAAAAAGAATAGACATTATGAGGTCAAAATAGTAAATCTTGACAATGATGAATCTTTATCTACTTCAAAATTTTTGGATATTGAGTTTGATAACGAATACTCAGATGCACATTATATTCATAAATCTTCTAAGAGTGAAAGTTCTTCATAAATAAATTTAGAAGATGATTTCTTGTTTAATAAATAATGTAATAATAATGAAGGATACAATTTAAGCTCCAAGGAGAAAGAAAAAATAACTTCTTATAGACCATCAAATAGTATTCATGAACCTACTACTAAGAAAAAGGTTGTTGAATCAAAAGATAAAGAAAAGAAAAATAAAAAAGACAATAAAGAGGATGAAAACTCTTAAAGGAAGTTCATTGAATACCTAATGATATAGAAGAAAGAAATTTTATGATGAAAAGAAAGATGACTTAATAGAGGATCTCATCAACAAAAGAAAATCCTAGAAATGTTTTAAGGAAAGAAGGAAGTAGGAGAATCTAAGGAAAATGTTGTATGTAATGAGGAGAAGGATAAGTCAAAATACTCATGTATTCTTGATAAAGAAGCACCTCCTTTTCTTATAACAATAAAACTAAATGAAAGGTATTTGTATAATTGTTTAATTGATTTTAAGCTACTTCAACTCTTATGTCGTTATCAATCTGCAAACAATTAGGTCTCATCTTAGAATAGTCAAACAAAAAGATTGTTCAAGTAGACAAAAGTAGGCTCAAAATTATAGGATAGTTGGAAAATGTTTTATTTCAAATAGCTTCAAAATCCTGTATTAAAAGTAGAGTAACAGTCCAAATAGCAGACATTCTAGATTCATACAATCATATTTTGAGTTTAAATTGGAGCAAAACTTTTTCAAGATACATAGCAACTAATTATGCACACATGTGATTATCATGGAAAGGAGAACCAAACCAAATTTTTATATATAGTGAATCCTTTATTCTAAAAAATGGTACATCTAATGATAAGAATAAGGTAATTGAAACTAAAGGTATCTCATTTGGAGTTTTTTCTATACGAGAAATTCTTGTTTTTAAGAAAGCAAAATGAGTAGAAGACAAAGAATGGAAATTATACTTTGATGGATCATGTAACTTTAAAGGAGCTAGAGTTGGCATCATTGTGGTTAACAAAAATTCTTAGAAAATTTTTAGGGCCATTCATTTATTATTTTCTTGCACTAATAATAG
>MNCI01007284.1:6572-38077 GCA_015680685.1 Gnetum montanum
GGCTACAAGCACTGGTTATGGAACTAAAAACATGTTCCCTCTAACTAAGGCCCTTCCTCGCTTCCTACTTTCTCCTCCCTTGTTTTGTCGAAATGTTGGTGGCTCTTTGAGGAATGCATTCTTGTTACTTCAAGTGGATGGATTGGCTGAATGTGTTAATGTGAAGTCACTAGATGTGTTTTGTTTGAGGCCAGATTTGGAATGGGATCTACCAAGTCACATTAATCATTAGATATATAAGGGGTTGTACACCACCTTATTCTTGAGATTCCATTCCATCCTCTTCTTTCCATCATTCTTTCTCCATTGTTCACCTCATTACCGGTTGTATTATTAGTGTACATTTTGGTTGACACATTGTTTTCTTTTTGGTAAATTCTTGTGGTTAAGAATTTAAATTTTGTTTCCAAATGACATTTCCAGAGCCTACGCACTCTTTAAATGTGGGAATGTCAGGGCACTAAGGGCATGAGCCTGCTTTGGGGAAGACCCATTGACATTCCTCTTTGGTGCATCAGTTAATTTCTTTCCCTTAAAATTTTTTTGCAATCAACCTTATTTTGTTCGTTTCCATCTTGACATCCATTTCATTGATGTTATAGTTGTCTCTTTTTCTTCATCTTTCTTATTCCTTTTCTTTCTTCATTCTATCGCTACTAGAGGTTCGCTCTTAGTCATGGGGGTCCTGACCCAATTTTTTCGATTTTCTCCTAACCCGTACACCTTCGATAGTCATCCATATTATATCTTCAGAATCCGTAATCAGCCATACCATAACTCAGCCAATGGACCTTTCACCAAAGCAAGGTATCAACTGCATTGTGATTCATTTACCCTTGCTAATATAAGACTGTGTTGTGTGTGCAGATGGAAATCATACAACAATGGATTGGATCTAGAGGGAACACTTGGAATGGATCAGTGTTGAAGCAGTTATGCGAGGAACAAGATTGATGGTGCACTTACGGATGGACAAAAATCTTGGCGTTGGCAGCAGCAGACTTCTTCTCTCTTCTCTCTCAACTGCCAAATAAGGCTTGATGTCAAATGTATAAAGTATTCACTCTTGTTGTCATGAACACCAGTTTTGTCATCTTCTATAATGATGATCCGTTCACATATCATCCCATTCACCATTAGTTCCATTCAAGTCAATAATCCCATACCTTCCCAATATTTTTTAAGGAACTCGAGGACAATTTTTTATTTAGTCATGGGGGTATGATGGGATGGGATATCGCATATGCGATATCACATCTTTCCTTGCGATATCGCAGCCCGTTGCCAATTGTATAAATAAGAGGTGGATCTTCCTTGTTTCTCCATCTAGATCTAGACCTTAGCCAAACTCTTGCCATTTTTCCATTCCAGAGTTAGAATAATTTCCATGTGCCTGTAGTAGGAGTCCCAAAGTGAACGGATCTTTATTCGAGAAATTCTGTACCTAAGCACACAATTGTGTACGACAATAAAGATAAAATTTTAGATAGACCTTACAGTGCATGGACTAAGCTAAATAGGACTTTAATTATTGTTAATTGTTTAAATGCTTTCTTAAGGACTTAATCTCTCTCAACCCTCAACTCTCATAGTTAAGTGCATTCAGTACGACTGCTTCGAGCACATGTGTTATGCTTGGTAATCCCAGTAACAAATAGTGTTTGGTAATCCTAGCAATGTTGCATTGGTTTAGGGTGTGAAACGACAAGTGGGAATGGATACTGATGCTAGGATGATTAAGGCTTAGTTAGTTAAAGTTGGTTACTTAGTCTCTTCACCCTTCCCTCTCTTAGCATAGGCGATAAAACATAAAAGATATAAAAATCATATACCTCAAGTTCACTTAACCATACAACTATGACAAATACAAGTGAGCTTGGGAGGATAACGACTGATTAACCTTAGGTGTTCCATAAGGCGTGTAGGCACTTAGTCTATGGAGTTTGACTGGATCACGCATGTAATGCTCCTATTTGTATGGTTGAGTATAGGGGTACCTCGCCACTCATCACAAGGCCATTTTGAAAGTTCTAAACCTTCCAAATACAGGGCCCAGGGTGCTCACCTGTCCACTCGCTTTGATGCTGATGCACGAAAAATATGGTTAAAAAGGACGTATGGCAAGGAGGATAAAACATATGGGGAACTCACACTTGAAGAGAGAATTTATTTCAAAACTAACACTTATCACCTCTTCCCAAAAAAAGGATTAAACAAAATTTCCACCTATGTGGCTAGAGGAAGTGCAATCCTGATGGGCAAGGTTGATGCCAACCTGCCCCATCTATATCTCATAAAAATTTTAAGGCAGTTTGAAGAATGTAAGATAGGGTAGTTTGCATTGCCCTTTCCTTTCCTAATCAGGAAGTTGTGCTGACGTGCTAGAATTCTGGGTTACACCAATGATGTTCCCAAAAATGCCTAGAATGCTTCATATGTTGAATTACTGAAGCTACCAGCACCAAGGAAAGATGCTAGTGAGACATTGAAGCCTAAGGAAGAGCAAATGGCTGGGCCCATTGCATCTCAAATAACTAGGCCCATTTAACTTCTAAACACAAGGCCTAGTCAACAATAGGAAGTGGGGCCTAGCACACAACCCACAGGCTAGCAAGACCAACCGCCATTGTTGTTGCAGGATTATCGATTGTTGATGAGCCATCTCCGAGCCATCACTGAATCAATTAGTTGGGGAAGTTGTGATGAAGAAAATCTTCTCAAGATCATTGATGATGTCGTACAGCCCATAGTCTCAATTGATCACACATTGGACAAGGTTTCTATCCAAATAGGAGAAGGGGAATCACACTGGTCACAATAGATCTCTGGAAATGCTACATCTTTTCAAGTGCAATTAGAAATTGGTGAAGGAACCACAGTAGTGGTTATGCAAAATTAGGATGTAGTAGGAGTAGTAGAAGTGGTCGTAGACCACATCAAAGAATCATTCAATATTCCTATTGTGCCACTGGTAAATTTCATAGGAGCACATGATGTTCAAACCTTAGTTGGTCCCTTGATGACTCATGTAGATCATAAGGATGTTTTGGATTGGTTTCTACAAATAAGAAAAGTGATGACATCCTTGTTTGACATCCCTCAAGATGTCATAGCAATACAATATGACCTCATCTTCACAAAAGGAAAGCTAGTCATGGCAGAGGTTAGGGCCGAATACGTAGAGGATGAGTTGAAAAGATTCCAAGAGAAGTTTGTTGCCCTACAAGCTGCACAACTGGATCCATCCCATTTCATCCCAGTAGACTAACTAGAGTCATTTCAGATAGAGCAGCTAAATAAATTATTAGAAGAGAATAAAAGGGTGGCAGGGGAAAAAGAGAAGGGTGATTGGGTGAAGGCATAAGCTCAAATGTATGCACATGCCAAAGCACTCAAGACCTTACAAGAAGAAAACAAACACCTTGCCATTGAAAATCTCTGGTTGAACACAATTGAAAAATAGAAGAGTGTTTTTGAGGAGAATTTTTAGCAAATGAAAGAAAAATTAGTAAGGGTCAACTAGAACATGAATCGCTTAGCTAGAAAAAAAGATGGCTATTAAAATAAGTGCATGGAAAAATGAGGCTAAGCAACATGAGAAGCTAAAAGAATAATTTCAAGATTAGGTGGGGATGTACAAGTAGATCATCAAGAAAGAAATCCATATGGCCAAGGCCCATATCAACACTCTCAGTGCTTAGAACGCTGACTGGTTGGCCATACTAGATACTTATGCATTCGTCCACCAAGTAGAACTAAAGAGCTGGGACTTGCAGATCCAGGATCTCACTGAGTACATGGAGTTGGCAAACTTGCGGTATGCCAAATTAGCCATGTTGAAAGTAGGATGCTCGAGGATAGAATTGGAGAAGCAGTTAGTAGCCACTTATGCCAGGTATGAAGTAGAATTTGCAGAACACAAAAAGACATTGCAAAAATTAGAGGTAACAAATTCTGAGTTAGAGGTGGTCAAAGCCAACTACCAAGGGCAAAAAGATGTAATGGTAGATTTGGATCGATAACTCATGGATTACCAAGAATGCAAAGACAAAGCCATAGCCTACGAGGAGGAATGACGGTTGTTTGTGGCTTGGTACGTTAAAGCCAATTAGATGTTTTTGCAACTACCATGCCCATGGGAGGTGCTGACTCCATCAAATATTGGAACATTAGCATGGACAACACATGATCCTCGAATCGAAGAGGAAAAAATTTAGGTGCTCCTTTAGAGACATCCATTTCCAAAGCTTGGAGCACAAGATAAGAGGAAGAGGCCCATGGAGGAGCCACCACCACCAGGAACCACATGAGTTCCAACAATTTTGTCTTTTGTGTTTTATGTTGGTGTCCTAATTTTGTTTTGTTTAATTCCACATTGCAACATGAAATAATTTATACTTAGTCCATAATCCCATACCTATTCATTGTGTAATAAAATGAACACATTCTCATTTTGATTGTTTTACTTGAGGATGAGTTGTTATTTAGTCATGGGGTATGATGAATCATAGTTTGCCAGGCCTTGATATTGGATATTCAATATTGGGTATGCGATATCACAACCTGGATAAGGATATCGAATACACGATATCGTGATTCCTATGTTGGCCTATCAATATAACACGTAGGTGCATAGGAAAAGAGTGAGTTGGTAAGTCTTAGGGTAGAATTGTTTTGTCAATTTTTAGTTAATTTTCAATTCTTTTCCATGTGGATGCCCGCAATGTGATGATTGTAATTGTATGGAACCTTTGTTCGAGTGTGACGTACTTGGACATGCACACAATTGGCAATAAAGATTGAGATTACTCCATCATTGCAACATTCACTTAGGTTTTAATTATTTAATTTTTGATTATTATTTATTATTTTCTTAGTTAATATTTCTTTATCATTATTTACTATTCTTGTTGTTAATGTGAAATGAGTACATCTTACTCACAAACATTTAAGTGTAACTACTTGGTAACCTAGTAGTGTATCTAGTGGTGCTCAAGTAATGTGTGCTTAGTAATCTTAGAGGTAGTACATGAGGTCCAAGATGCATACGAATGATTAAGGACGGATGCTCATCGCACTTAAGCTAGTTTAGATTTTACTCCATATTGCTTATTAGTTTAATCATGATTATTTTCAACTATCTCTAGGAGTAGCATAGTGTTAGAAATCACATTATACACCTCACGCTGGACTAAACCATACGTGAGAAAGAAAATACTAGTCCAGGTGGGAAGACAATGAACTATGATCAACGTATAACTATCTAGATGCCACAATTAGTTCATTTGTAGAGTTTGACTAGATCATGCGTACATGCTCATATTCATATGGTTGAGTGTAGGGGTACCTTGCCGCTCATCACCTTCCATTATAAAAAAGGACGTGTGATTCTATTTTGAGGATGAGTCACCACTTGATGAACTAGTGAATAGGAAAACCTTGCCTATTCAAAAATCTATTTCTAACATTTTGACAAAGGTTGATAAATTATGGGACTTTTTGGATGAAAAATTCCAAACTGCTATGAAGATTGCTGAAGAATCCAAAGAGAAAAATAGTGATCATAACCAAAAGAGGCAGAAATAAGTTGAACATGCCTACCAGAGACGTAAGGGCAAAGTTGCTATAGTAGAAGAAGTTATGGAGATAGACTCTAATGATGACATTGATTATGACTTTTGTCAGTATGAAAATCCTAAGGGTTGTTGTCTTATGGTGTCACACTTGCAAGAGTTTGGGATGTACGTGTTGAATCCTCGACTAGCACAGAGGCAAGCACCCAAACGATTACCTTATCCTCAAGGAAATAAAAGCTAGTTCCACTAGCAACAATAAGATTACTACCCAAGTGGGGCTCCACCACAATCATATAAATAGTATTAATAGTGGTAGCAATCATACTTGTAGTAAATGCCACCACCAAGATAGCAGTACCCTTATAGACAACTAGATTGATATGGGTACTATGTTTAGTAGCCTATTTCTCCAAGATGTTTTGCAAGCCACTCCTCATTCTAGCCTCACTATTACCCTCTAGGGTATCATTGAACCCATTCACCATTTACTAAAAGGGAACACCCATATCCATACCACCCTCCACATGTGTTTGCACACATTTCTCAACCCTCAACCCAATTATCTATTGTTTCATTCATCCAAGGAAAAATTAGCTGTAGCAACAAAATGCTATGATGGCTGTACATTCACAACTGGACTTCTAGCTGAGTGGTTCAGACAATCAATCAAAGAAATGACCAGTTTTCTGATCCAATAGTTCTCCAAAATCCTCATAACCTAACGTAGCTAGTCGCCTTGTATCTCCAACACCCTCATCCTCTGCATTAAACATATTCAAGTGCCCTACAGACCAAACACCACCTTAGATCTACACTATGATGTGAACTCATGTTATTTCCAATTAGATCAGGGTTGGTAGTCTTTCCATGAAAAGATCTAATATTAGAAGTCCTCTCATTTACTTGCAAATCACTAGACATGAGCCATGCAAGGCTCTTCTTGACTCTAGTTTTGGTATCAATCTCTTCTCCCATGACATGTACAAGGCTTGGAGCCTACCACCTCTCAGAAAGAGGAACATCCATTTGGAATTAGTTGATCAGTTAATAACTATTCCCTTAGGACTAGTGGAGGACAATGTGACCATAGTTTGTGGGTGGTAGTATCTTGTTGATTTTCTGGTGATCAAGGTGGAAAATTTCAAAGGTGACTTCTTCATCATTATAAGAAGAGCATGGTTAAGCACAGTTGATGCACGAATGGGCATTAGGGACATTTCCTTGGAAATCTTTAAGGAAAATGACTTTGGAAGGCTGGAGAAGAAGTGTATTCCATTCTTTGCATATAGTGAGAACAGTGCAATTGCGTGCAAAAAATCTGGTCCATCAAAACTACATACATAAAGGTATGCCATTAGTATGCATACGAAACCAAATAGGAGGGCACCCAGTGGTTGATAGATAACTCAAATAGCATCACCCTATGCATGAAACCTACTAAGAGCCTGACATGTGCTTATGTCGAAGGCATGGATGAACTTGAGTAGGTTCATTACCAACTCTTTGATGATGAAGATGATCATACTTATTGGGGAGAGTTGGAAATCATTGAAAATTTCAAACAGGAGCCTCTAGAGTTAAAAACTCTACCAGCCAAGATGGAGTATGCATTTTTGAACAATGGCAAGTCGATTATAATCAATGCAAATCTTGCTCTTGAACAAAAAGATAAGTTGTTGAAGGTGGTTAAGAAGTGGCCAACAACCTTTGCTTGGTCATATCTTGAACTGACAAGAATTGATCCAAGGATATGCTAGGATTGTATTTACATCGACTCAGCCATGAAGCTAAGAAGGCAGCCGTAGTGGTGGCGGAATCCCAAATTGAAGTAGATCATCAAGGAGGAATTAGAACAACTCCTCAAGATGGGGTTCATCTATCCCATCGTAGATAGTGAGTGGGTTAGCCCACTTGTAATTGTGCCAAAGAAAGATGGTAAGTGGAAAGTCTACATTGACTTTAGGCTATTGAATATGGAAACATTTAAAGATCATTTCCCATTGTCATTTGTGGACCAAGTGTTGGACACTATCTCCAAGCATTGCTATTATAGCTTCTTAGATGGTTATAGTGGCTATAAGCAAATCCAAATTGCACCAGAAGATTGGGACAAGATGACATTCATGAGTCCCAGGGGTACTTTTGTATATTGTAAGATGCCATTTGATCTGTGCAGTGCCCTTGCAACATTTCAACACTTGGTCCTTAGTATTTTTCAACAACATATTGGTAGTGGGGTAGAAGTCTCCATGGATGACTTCTCTACCTATGGGAGTACATTTGAGTAAGCCCTAGATCACCTTGAGTAAGTACTAAAGAGATGTGTTGAAACAAACCTTAGGCTCAATTGGTAGAAAAGCCATTTAATGGTCTAGGAAGGCATAGTATTGGAGCATAGAATTACTCAAGTAGGGATTGAGGTAGACCTAAAAAAAATAAGGGTTATCCAAGGAATCACATGCCAGCTAGAGACAATTAAGGATGTCTAATCATTTCTTGGACACACTGGCTACTACTGACAATTCATAGAGAATTTTTCTAAGATTGGAAAGCTGTTGGTTGACCTTATAAAGAAATATGCTCCTTTCATCTAGACTAAGGAGTGCAAACATGCATTCCAACTATTAAAAGAAAAACTCATAGAAACTCCAATTCTATGGGCACCAGACTAGTCCATACCATTTTACATAATGATGGATGTATCTAATTACACTTTGGGAGCATGATTACATAGTTGGATGATAAGAAACATATATATTACATGCACTACATGAGTTGAAGCATTGTGGTGCATAGTTGAATTACACCAGAACTGAGAAAGAACTGATGGTAGTGGTGTATGGTGTATGGTCTCGAAAAGTTCAAGCGCTATGTGCTTAGATACAAAGTATTTATGCACATAGATAATAGTCCCGCTTGCTTTTTGATGAATAAGCCAATGATGAGCCCTCATATCATACAATGGCTTGTGATCTTGCAAGAATTTGATCTCAAAATGGTAGATCGGAAAGGGATTGAGAATGTGGTCGTTGACCACCTCTCTCAGTTAAGATGGGATAACAAAGAGGAGGAGAGTTTACTCTCTGATTAATTTTTAGTTGAACTCCTCTTTATAAGAGCAATAAATGACCAAATTCCCATATAGATAAAATGGTACGATGGTATTCTCACTTACCTTCTCACTCAAGAGATGCCACAAGGTTTGGACCTTAGGAAGAAACAACAGTTTCTTCATTGGGCAAAGTACTTCAAGGAAATGAATGGACATCTCTACAAGGTGTACATTGATGGATTGGTTTTTTGGTGTGTCCATGATGTAGATCAACTATGTGTCCTCCAGGATGCGCATGAAGGCCCTTACAGAGGCCACTATGCAGGGAGACACACGACCATAAAAATCCTGATGGCATGATACTATTGGCCTACAATCTTCAGGGATGCCCACTAGTTTGTTCGATCTTATGAATGCTACCAAAGAGATGGTGGGATAACCACTTGAATGGAGGATCCTCAACAATGGATTCAACCATTGGAGCCCTTTGACATATGCGGCATAGACTTCATGGGTTCCATCACACCCATGTTCAAAGCAAAGGCATATATTATCATATTGGTTGACTACTGCATCAAATGGGTAGAAGTGGCAACTGTCATTGATTGTACATCATCCACTACTACTATATTCATACAAAAAAATGTTGTAAATAGGTTTGGGGTGCCATGTACACTAATTTCTGACAATGGAACTCACTTTATAGGTGCCACCTTTAGAAAACTTATGCAATGCTTGGGGGGTTGAACATAAATTAACAACACNAATAGGTGCCACCTTTCGAAAACTTATGCAATGCTTGGGGGGTTGAACATAAATTAACAACACGCTATCACCCCCAAGCCAACAGTCAAGCAAAGGTAACTAACAGGGAGATTACAAAGATTCTAATAAGAACCATAAGCAAATATACAAAAGAATAGAGTACAAAACTCAATGATGCCCTTTGGGCCTACCGCTCAACATGAAAACTTCCTATTGGATACTCTTCCTATGAGCTAATATATGGAAAACTTCCAATGCTCTTAATTCAATCTAAGCTTTGTACACTCTCAATAGCCTATGATCTAGACATTGACCTAATTCTAGTACAAAGAGAAAGATTGATCAACTTGAATGTGCTAGATGAAAATTGATTAGTGGCCTTATCTTTGAATGAAGTGCATAGAACATTCAACAAGTAATGTCATGACCTTAGAACATGAAAAGTAAAACTTCAATAGGGAGATAAGGTTCTCAATTGGAATCCCACACACGTACCCTAGAAGATAAA
This sequence comes from Gnetum montanum, assembly GCA_015680685.1. Taxonomy (NCBI): domain Eukaryota; kingdom Viridiplantae; phylum Streptophyta; class Gnetopsida; order Gnetales; family Gnetaceae; genus Gnetum; species Gnetum montanum. Next base: position 16,474 of record MNCI01007284.1, read on the forward strand.
GTTTCAAACATTGTGGGAGGGACCTTATATAATTAATCAAACCTTTCCCTCTAGGGCCATGTTAATGTACAAACCTAAGAGCCTAAATAAAAGGTAGTTAGTCAACATCTAACAAGTAAAGCTTTTCAATGAGCCCAAGCAAGCCAGTGCAACAAATACCTCAGTAGATGAACAACGATGTTCAAGTTTTTGGATCTCCTCCTTCCAACTTAGTTATGGGGCAGATGGCCACCTGTGCTAACCACACACATGGCTCCTCAATTTTTTACCTTTTTGTTTTACACTTTGTTGATTTTGATTTTATAGCATTGTTAGTATGTTTTATGTTTTTTGAATATTTTATACTTTTTTATATACTTTACTTTATTTTATTTTATTTTTGTATGTGACTTTTCACTATTTTTGCTAATAAAAGTGCTTTATTGCTACAGGACACAGTGCCACTATTGCTGTTTACTAATGATGGTTTGTGCTTAATGTTGTGATTATCATGTCTAGTTTCTAATTTTGAATTCTAATGTCTAACTATGATATGATTTATTTTTCATGGAATAGGCAGTGAGTCCACATCATCCACCCATCCACAAACTCTATGGTTTTTCTTGTTCCAGAAGTTTGAGGTTCCTTTCATTAATGAAACTTTTAATAAATTGGTGATCTTGGTAGTTTCCAAAATTGGGAAGGATTCAAAGGTTTATACATGGTGTGACTTCAAGGGAACTCAATACTCTTTGTACTCTTCTACTTGCTTTAGTGCTTAGGTGTTTCTCATAGACTACTTACTGTTCCATGTCAACCATTATAGGAAGTCAAATAAAGTCTTTGCATGCTATGGTTCCCATCCAAAAAGAAAAAAAAAACATGATAAGAATTTAAAGCACACCTCTTAGACAAATAAATGGGCTAAAAGCACTAGTTATGGGACTAAAAAGACATGCTACCCATGCCTGAAGGTCTCCTCTAACTAAGGCCCTCTCTCACTTTCTACTTCTCTTTTCTTCTCTTTATGGAATAGTGGTTATTTTGTGGGAGCACTCTTGTGTCTTGAGGGGATGGATCAGTCTTAAAGTGATGATGCAAAGTCACTGAAAGAGGTTGGTTTTGGTTTGGATTAAGAATGGATCTTCTTAGGTCATTTTAAACACAAATTCCATAAGGGACTTCTTATTATCTTAATTCAAGATTCCATCCCACCTTCTCAGTCATCCATCTATGCTGCCATAACTCACCTTACTACTAGTTTTTGTGTTATGCTTAATGTCTTAGTTTTTTATGTTGGAATTCTTGGAGAGATTCTTACGAGTTGGTTCTTAAAATTTCGTGACCATTAAATTGATTGTGGGGCCCACAGACTCCTTAGTTGAAGTTATGCAAGGGTAAAAAGGGCATGTGCTTGCTATGGGGAGGGTCCACTTACATATCTCTTAGTTTGGATAGTTAAGTCCCTTACCTTAGACACTGCTACAATCCTATCTTTCACATATTCTATTGTGTATCTTGCTCTATGCTCCTTAAACTCTCATTAAATTCATTCTCCAAATCATTTACTAAACTTTTTAATTTTCTGAGCTCTAACACCCTCTTCTACTATTTTTATCATGTTTGTGACTTTTTGGGCTTCCATTTGACTCCAATTTCACTCAAAAATTTCTTATATTTTCAATGTTTTAGCAAAGTTAATGTAAGTTAATGAAAGTCAATGATGGTCAATAGCCACATCGACTAGTTCTAGTCAACGTAGCCAAACCCATCGACTAGGCCTAGTCGATGCAAGCGAAAAACTCTATATATACCATTGCATACTTTGTAATTTTTTGTCATTTGCTTCATAAAAAGAGGAAACTTTTTGCCATTTTTTAGATCCTAGAACTTTCCAACCATTTGTCCAAATCACTTTGTTCTTTGATCTTGCAACTACTGGAGGTAAGCTCTTTATCATGGGGGCCACAAACCTTAAGGTTTGAGATGAAAATTTTTGACAATTTTTCTAACTTCCCCAAAGGGTTAATGAATACAATGATATGAAGCCATTAATTTTTAAGATTAATCCATAATGACTTATTGACATCAAAACACAGATAAAATAATGATTAAAATTGATTAAATTAGCCATAATCACAACTTAGCCAAGTGTAACTATTCCAAGGAGATAAGGTATCCCAATTGTTTCATGTTACACAACAATTGCTAACTTGTGGTCACGTTGTGATTACATATGGTGCCAAGATCGAAATGATCGCAGGAGGGAGAGCCATCACAACCAAGGAAGAAATGGCCTAGAATTGAAAGGGGCCAACAAGAATTGGCCCAAGATTAGCTAGAAGAAACCCATGTAATGGGACCTCTTCAAGAGGAGCCTGAAGTGGAATCGATAGATTCTTCAAGAAGAAGTTGCAACAAAACAATCACAGCATGGGGAAGCACTAAGACCCATATCAAGGCTTGAAGTCACACTAACACAAGCCTTCCTGAACACCATCAAACCTCATGATATCTAATGCTTAGTTCTTCAGGAACTGAACTTCAGGCCATTTTAGAGCATGCTTTAGCAGAGGTGAAAACACAATTGCAAACCTCTCATATATGGCCAATCATCCCTTCCAGTGTGGAGTGTTACATGGGAGGGATGTACCTCTTTTGGAACAATAGAAGGACAAGTTCCATAGTGAAGATCAAAGACATTTAGGTGTCCTACTTGAAGTTATCACACAAGTTCTTGGGTTGCCTAATTCTAGGACACAATTAGTAGAGCTATCTACACAAGCTGATCCTAAGGCCAAAAAGGAGTGGACCCAATAGTGTTATAGGGTCAACCATAAGGAATTTGGCACTCTCACACCAGCAAAACATGTATACTTCAAGATAGTAGCCTATCACATCAATATGATGGTGAGGCCTAGCAAGGTGACTGCATTTTCTGTTCAACCATGCACTACACTAAGTGGGAGATTTTCGGGGATCATTCCATAATTGATCTATTTAAAGATCAAGAAGAACTTCAAGGAAAATGAATGTGGAAGGAAAACCTTGCCTTTTCCATGCCTCATCAAGAAACTTTGCAAAAGGGTAGGGATCATTTGCTATGCAAATGACACAATTAGGCATGCTCCTATAGCCTCATGATATGAAGTGATGAAGGAAAAGACACCTGTCATGCCCAAAGAAGAAAAGTAGTAGTTACCACCTCCATTGCCTACTCAAGAAACAATGCTAAAGGCTCATGTAGCCATTGAGCACTTGCATGAAATCTAAGAACGACTCCTATGTGAGCAGGAGAAGCATGCAGGAATGAGTGGTGAAGACCCATGTATATATCGATCCTCAATGAGTCACCTTAATGAGGTGGCTACAAAAATTAGCTAGATGAAAAGAGGTGGATCAATATTCTCTGTTGAATGAACATAGTTTCCAGTGAGATTGAATCCCAATGCCTAAGAGGTGATGGTTTTTGTATCTCTACACTGTTTATTCTTAGAAATCTTTGGGAATGCTGTGTCCTTTTCGATGCACTTGGAGGAGGGCAAGGGGGAAATTGTATTGGTGATGTAGCATCAAGGGTAGGAGACTATTACTAAAGTAGTTGTTGACCAGATTGTAGAAGCACTTACACACCTATGGCATTTGTACTAGACGTATCTACACTTCAAGATGTGTAGACATCTGTTGGCATGGTCAACAAAAGATTGAATGTAGCCTAGCACAAAGAGTTGTTGGATCGACTGGTGGGAATTGAACAATTGATTTTAGATATCTTCAATTTTCTAAACAACATTACTACAATCTAGTCAGAGCTATTGGAAGCAAAGGCCAAATGCATAATTCTAGAAAGGCAACTTGAAATGACTCAAGAACAAAACTAACACTTGGTTGTGGAAGTTTTTGAATTGCATGCCCATTTTGTTGATCCCACACTTCTTAGCCCAATGATAATTAGAGATGAAGCTTTTCAGTAGCTTCAAAAATGATTAAAATAAGCTAAGGCAGAAATGGTAATGGCCATCCTCAACTAGTCCATAGTAGAAGCAAAACCCTACTTGATTCAAAAAGACTTGGTTCAGATAAATGTAGGAATTCATTCATCAACAGTAGGAGTAGCTTACTAGGGTAAACACAAAATTAAGGAAATTGGCCATGGAGAATTGTAATCTATCTATGGAGTAAGTTTGAGCCTTACGCTAGAAATCTGCCATTGAGATTTTCACCTAGAAAAATGAGGCTCTCAAATTTGAAAGAGTCAAGAATCACTTTAGAGATTAGGTTGGCCTACAGAAGGAAGTAAATGACAAGCATATTCAAATGGCTAAGGAAAAAGTAAATGAGGCCCTTTAGTAACTCTAACAAGGAAGAGAGGTGTGGTAGCCTATCATTGATGGAATAGATGCGTATAACAGAGTGCAGATTTGCCTGAAGGAGTTGCCAATTGAAGAAATGATAGAGTATATGGAACTGACCAATCTTTGCTATGAAAACTTGTCAATGTTGAGTGTCAGACGGTTGTAGTTAGAACTCAAACAGTAGGTGGCCAACTCGTACTTGTTGTACAAGGCCAAGTTCAAGAACCATAAGGACATCAAGTAAAAGCTTAAGATGACAAAGGCTGAACTCAAAGTTATCAAGGCATGATTCACTGATCAACGATCACTTGTTGAGAACTTGGCCAAGAGAATGAATGATTACTAGGAGTTGAAAGATGCAATCAGAGTGTTTGATATTGAGCACAAACAATTCACTGCCTAGTTCATCAATGCCAAGGAGCTATTACCAGCAATTCCCTATCCTTGGGATGTGCCCATTATAGCTCACATTGGCAAAGCTACGTGGACCATGCATAATCCCAAGAGTAAGGAGGAGAAAATGAAAGCATTGCTTGATGCTTTTCACCTCCCACCAAAATTTGCAGTAGTAGTAGGACAACCACAGTTGCCTTAACTGCCTTATGTCCCTGAAGTCGGTGAAGGTTCTTCACAGTCTCAGGAACCTCCACCACTTGGGATTGCCTAATCTTCTTCACTACCTTCATGTCATCAAAGGAAGTATTGTCAAAATTTTGTAGAGTCATGTCATGGTATTCAATTTTGTGTGATGAACACCATAATTTTTTTAATGTGGTGATCTTTACACTCAGGCACTCAGTTTTGTCAAGTTAATTTTTTCTATTAAGGGTAATCTCATACCTTCCCAATTTTGTAAAGGAACTCAAGGATGAGTTTTCATTTAGTCATGGGGGTATGATGAGTTACAGTTTGTTGCATTGATGAGGCTCTATCAACTAGGCCCCATTGATGCATTGTTTCATGTGTTGACTAGGCCCCATTGATGTAGGGTCTATTCTTGCCTATAAATACATGCTCATCAGCTGCATTTATAGTAATAGACTCATAGTAGCAGCAAAGCTCTTGTAGTTTTTCCATTTGAAAGTTAGAATATTTTCCTGAGTGCTTGTAGCAGGAGTCATTGAGTGTACAGATCTTTATTCGAGCATTGTTGTACCTGAGCACGATAGTGTGTATGGAAATAAAGATGAGCTTCTTGATAAAACTTGTAGAATTCTAGATAGCTTAGCTATTTTATTCATGCATTTAATGTTTTTACTTATTTATTTAATGCTTTCTAGTAATTAAGCTAACTAAGCAAGATGAGCTAGATAGATTAAATACATAAGTACGACAGCTTTGAGTGTAACATGTATTTGCTTGATAATTCCAATAGCATTATTTCTTGGCATGCTCAATAGCATAGCTTTTGGTTACCCAACAGTGGATACATGGGTTTAGGATGTGTATAGAAAGTGAGATCATATGCTTATGGTAAGACTAGTTAGAGATCGGTTAGTTAATTAAATCAAATTATTCATTAAATTAATTTTTTATCTCTCTTCAAGCTCCAAAGAACATAATACATAAAATGATAAAAATCATATGCCTCAATTACACTTAACCATACCTTTGTACTTCACAAGTGTAATTGGGAAGACAACAAATGATAGTTAGGGTAAAAATTCACTTGCTAGAAGACTAGTGCATTGGAAACTAGAGAGTCCACGGGATTCAACTAGATCATGCATGAGCGCTTTGTGATTTGTATGGTTGGGCATAGGGGTACCCTTCACTGCTCATAACATGTGTGTATGGAAATCTAGGTGTTAAGAGCTAGAAGCTTAATGACGATGGAGCTCGATCTTTAAATGTTCCCTTTGATTTTCAGATCTAGTCTTTTGATTATGTTATGATGAGCATGATGTATTTAAGCTCATTTAGTGATGGATATGATTAGCTCTCTTTGAAATTATGGATTTTTCACATAATTATGAACCATGGATTATGGTTTTTTTATGTATGAGATTTTATTATGGTCATGGAATTGCTACTCTAAGTACTTTAAGTGTATTTCAATTTCTACTAGTCATTTTGGCTAAGTTTTTATAACACTTATGGTGATTATCTATCTTAATATGTAAGCATTATGAAGTTACGTGTCCATGCAATAAGTTATTGATGATTTAAACTTGGATAACCTTAAGTTTAATTTTTTTGGGATGTGACAATTATGATCATCATCTTAGCCTTATTCCAACAAAATAGGTTTAACCACATAAGTTCTTTTTTACCATTCATCTCTATGAAGAGATAGCGCTTCAAACTTTCAAAATCTTTTTATTTTATTTTATTTTTTTCCAAACCATTGCAACCTCCTCTCTCTTCTTGCCTAAATTCTTATAGTACTCTTTCTTGTTCACTTTCCTCTTCACCTCACACAATGTGAAAAATAATTGATGTATTGTATAATGAAAGAGGTATGCTATTTATGGTTTTTCACATTTGCATGCAAAGCAACACATCCCTCTTGATGTCAAAGTGCATGTGTCTTTTCTTACTATTAGGGCTACACAGATAAATTTTGGTAGAAAAAAATTACATTTATTTGTGGATGGAATGTTTTCATTTAAAAGTCCCTTTGAAACTCAATAGACAATTGATAAATTCTACGTAATGAGTCAAGGATGGACTACTAGGGAAGACAAAAAAATGGAAATAGAAAGAAAAGATTAATGAAATTTGTATAAAACCTAGAGATTTCAATAAATTTAGTAGGAAAAATTTTTAAATGATGGAGGACGTAACAAAGAATATAGCTCAACACTTGATTGATGTATTCAAACTCTTACAAAAATAAGAGATTTACCATGTTCAAGAGTATAAGAACTCAGATTAGTGTAACTATTGCAATGATGTTCACTTAGATGATAGTTTTTCTTAGATTGATGAATTCTACACTTCGTTTGATACCAATAGAATAGATTTAACCTCAAAAAACCAAGACAAAACTACGGTACCAGGCATAATTGAGAAGTTGGAAAATTATAAAAAATTATCAAACATTGAAAAGCTATGTTAAAAATTTACAAGAATCGAAAAAGAAACACTATAGGAACTAGAAAAAAAGAAATAAAATAGATGATAATTCCATTAAACAATAAGAACACATCAAATGTAAATGCCCTAACTATGCTACAAAAAACCAATGAAAATTGCCATCTTAGAATGAACTAAATCCGAATAACAAGCTTATTAATACAATTACTACTAAGAATAAATTATTAAGTACTCTATATGATATCTCTTAGTTTGCACATCAAATAGCCTTTAAATCTAATAATTATTTTGTCTGTAAACTTGAAAATAGAAAATTCAAGTTTATAAAGCTTGAATTGAAAGAAGCATTAGACAAGGTGTCATGGATAATAATAAAATGAAGGAAGCATATTTACTAAAATACAATGATCTCGTTACTCCAATTATAGACTTAACAATAGAGAATAAATGTTTGAGGGATTAGTTGATTTAGGTGAAAACATTAGAATCATTACAAAAGATGGGTATCAAAAGTTATGTAAATCAATTTTAACTTCATATCATAATAAACTAGTAATGGTAAACAAGTTCATCATACAAACTAAAGATCTAACAGAAAATATCATAATAAAAATTTAATTTTTTCAATATTTAATGGATTTTATAATTATAGATATGAATTTTACAGACTATACTCATGGAATTATTTTAGGAAGACCTTGGAAGACCATGGATAACTTTGTAATCAACGTCAGAAGAAAATAATGAAAATAAGTTTGGATGATCTTAAACAATATGGGAAGATGTTTCAAAACCTAGATCAATCTTCAACAAACATTTCTACTTTAGGAGATAAGAAGGAATTTAATGAACCAATAGAACTTTATGCAATGAATATTTTATAAGAGAAAGAAATAATTAAGTTGTAGTATTATCTACTCAGTGGAATATATCTTGATTAAGTACAATAAAATTGTTATAATTAATGCTCATCTAACTTATGCCCAAAAGAGAAAACTAAAGAGGAGGCTTAAAAATCATAAAGAAGCTATTTCTTGAATCCATAAAGATATTAAGGAAATTCCACCAAAAATTTGTTAGCACTAAATATACACACATAAAGCTATTCAACCTATAGAATAAATATAAAGGAAGGCAAACCCTATGATTAATGAGGTTATAAAAAAAGAAGTAGAAAAATAATTGAAAAAATGATTAATATATCCAATTCTAGATTCAACATGAGTAAGTCCTCTAATTATAGTACCTAAAAAGGGAAAAAAATGAGGGATTTGTATTGATTATAGAAATCTCACTTCTATAACACATAAAAATCATTTTCCTTTACTGTTTGTTGATGAAATATTGAATAGGATAGTGTGTCATGAACATTATTGTTTCTTAGATGGCTATAGTGGATATAATCAAATATGTAAGAAGGTGTAACAAAATAAGGTCCCTTTTGCTTCTTGAGTCGTATGGTTGGGCTTCAATTTTTCGCCCAAACCTTGACCATAATTGGGCTCACAAGTGGTGGATCATTCATTGTTTTATAGACCATGGATCATGGTTGACTCATGGTTGGACCATGGTGGTTGCCGATGAATTGTGGTCACCTTGTAGTATATCCCAAAGCTTAGAGCTTAGACTAGGGATTATCATTGGATCATGGTGTATTGACTATGAGTCGTGGAGCAATTGTGGTGGCTTGACCGTAGGTTATGGTTAATTTGTGGTTATTAAAAAAGTTGAAAATTTCTACCTTTAACCTCCTCTAAAATTAATTCATGACCAAGTGTCATGGATGACTTATGTTGTAATACCATGATCTATGGTAAAGTATTTGTTGGCTAAAATAGAGGCCATTTCTTCTCTACAATACTGTGAATTATGGTGAGGTTAAGGTGAATAATCAAGTGCGTATTATGAGTCATGGTTAACTTGTGAGGCACTCATGGTTTCACAGGGATGCTGAAGTTGACCCTAAAATGATGCAAAAACTAAGTTTGAATGAAGCTAGGTAGGTAGAGGATGTTGAGGATAACCTAGCAACAATAAATGTAGCCCAAAATGGGTGACTTTTGAAGGATTTTGATGCCATATTAAGTGATAAATGAATTTTTAGTAGAATTCTTTCTTTTAAACTCCAATGAGTTCTTGGATGACCAAGAAACCCCTCCTTAAACTTGGAATAGATCCTTAGAATTGCAACAATATGGAACTAATAAGGAGAAACAATGGAGGTTGATCTCCAACAAGATCTTCTTTTTCTTTTTTTTTAATGATAGTAAGAGTGATATAGAACTAAAATAGGGTTGAAATTGATGAAAATAATGAAATTTTGAAATGCAATTGAAATATATGAGATAACTAAAATGGGATAATGAGATAGAGATATAAAGGCAAACTCTTCTTCTTCTATACCTGTAAGCTTATTTTCATGCAACATTGGAGTTTCATAGAAAATTACCTTAAGTTTGAGAAGAGCCCATACATTACATAAATAAAAAAGTGGGGAAGGTGCTTATGATCCCATACTCAAGTATAATATAGCTGCAAATGATCCCATCTAATCATAAATAAATCATGAGAAAAGGAGACTTGTGGTTTCAACTCATGAGGATGTGCTATCTATGTAATTCAAGTGGTCCCAACACATGGGAAATGGATACATGGGGCCTTGGGTGATTACAAGAAAGACATGCATGACATGTGGGATTCAAGGATTCCTTTACTTTGACTTCTTGTTCCCTTTTATATTTGAAATATAAAATTATGTCATGTGACACATTACATGAAAACATGGATTCTTACTACATGACTCATGCAACAACATGAAAAATATATCTAACTTCTACAATGACATCAAAAATAAAATAATATAAGGAAAACATACATTAGGGTACAAATATCGTCAAAATTGCCATAACATTTGAAGACCACCATAAGACAACTTTCAACTTGTAAGGACCTTTTGGGTTGTGTAATGTCCCAGCAACATTTCAAAGACTAGTATATAGTATTTTTATGACATGATTGAAGGATTACTAGAGGTATTTATGAATTATTTTTCAACTTTTGGATGGGGTTTTGATGATGCATTAGAAAAGCTTGAACAAGTTTTACTTAGGAACATAACTTAAAGCTAAGTTGGTGTAAGAGTTTCTTTGATGATTAGGAAAGAATTTGTTTTAGGATATAAAAAATTTAGGGAAGAAATTGAAATTGATTCTTCTAAGGTTAAGGCTATTGAAAAAATTCCTATATCCAATAACTTGAAATACTCGAGATCATTCTTAGGATATGTTAGGTACTATAAATCTAATTTTAGTAAAATAGTTGTACCCATATTTGAGTTATTACACAAAGACATCAAATTAGAGTGGAATGAAATGTGTAATAAAACCTTTAATGTTTTAAAGAAATTATTATTAAAAGCACTAATCTTACAAGGACCTAACTAGCAAACATCCTTTTACGTTATGACTAATGCATCTAATCATTTAGTGGGAGTTGTGCTAGCTTAAAAAGATAAAAAAGATGAAAATGAGAGATGTTATATAAAAGTCTATACAAGTAAACAATTTAATAAAGCTCAAAATAACTACACTAGTACAACAAAAAAATCTTCTAGCAATAGTACTTTCCTTAGATAAATTTAAACATTATATTTTAGGCTATGAAACTTATGTTCATATAGATCATAGTACTATATTATTCTTGTCGAATAAGAAAGCAACCACACTCTAGAATCATTATATTTATATTACTATTACAAGAATATGACTTAAAATAGTAGATAAAAAGGGCACTAGGAATTTTGTAGTTGATCATCTTTCTAGGTTAGAATTCAATGAGAATCTGAATGCTTATCCTATTAGAGAAAAATTTCTAGATGAATGTTTGTTTTAGATTTTTGAACAACCTTAGTATTATCAAATCCAATAGTTCCTAGATAAGCAAATTATGCTAGAAAATTTAGCTTACAAATGGAAATGTTATTTTTCTTGTAATACACAAAGTTATTTATCACATGATGGTATAGATTTTAAACATTGTAGGAATAACATACTTAGAAGATGTGTAGCAAAACTAGATGAAGGAGGACATTATGGAGGGAAAAGAACAACAATTAAAATTCTTAATATGGGATATTATTGGCCTGGTCTTTTTAAAGCTTGTCATAATTATGTTATTTATTATGGTATTTGTAAAAAAAGAAGAAGGTCTAGCTAATTATTTTAAAATGCCTCAACAATGGATAAAATTAATTAACCCATTTAAACTCTAGGGATTTGATTTTATTGGTTCAGTTCATTCTAAAAGTCTTCAAAAAGATCATATCACTATAGCTACTTAGTATCTAACTAAATTCGTGAACGTAGAAGCAATGAAAGATTATTCATAAAAAAATAGCTATTAAGTTTCTAGATAAAACCATTATCCATAGGTACAATACTGCAAAGATTTAATTTTAGATCAAGGAAACCATTTTATCTATCAAGCCTTTCAAATATTAATAAAAAAAATATGGAATTGAATATAGGATGACTACTTTCTATCTAGAAAGTAATGGTCAACTAAACTTTCAAATAGGAAAGTTAATAGAATTATGAATAAATTATTAATGTTAACAAAACTAATTACCTGATGACATACAACTAGACAAACTTTGTATGAATGAGTTTATTGAAAAATCCCTATATTATGTATTGAATTTAAAATAAAAACTTTAAAAACAACAAAGAAATTAAGGTCTCATAAATAATTAGAAATATGAATGAATTAGATGAACTTAGAAAAATTCTTTTATATGAAAAGAATTCAAGAAAACAAAAATAAAATTATTTATGATAAAAAGATTAGAAAAATTAAACTTTTAGAGGAAGATAAGATTCTTATGTTTGATGCAAAGTTTAACACTTGTAAACAGAAATTCACTTAGAAATGGGTAGAACCTCGTGAGGTAACTAAGATAAATAAGAATGAATCAATTGAAATTTAAGATAATGAAGGAAAAATCTACTTAATTAATAATTATAGGATAAAACCTTAGTCTTAGGAGTAGGAAAATATAAATATAATAGGGGAAGAACTATCTTTTCTATTTAACTAGCCAAGAAACATAATCAAAGGATTATTTCTAGAAACCTTCTACCATAATCTTGATAACTTTTATTTTCAAAAGAAATGGGTAATACTCATACCTATTGAAGGTACTAATCAGAATTAAAAAGAGATAATTCTACCACATAGAATTATAGAATCAATATAATGCACATGCATTATTAGAAATCTATGATTTAGTATTTCTTATTTAAATTAGAAATTTTAGTGAAACACTAGAAATATATTGTAAAATATCTAAAGGTAGTCAGCATTGAAATACATCTTAAATTGGTAAGTCATGTTGGCTTCTAGAGGGAGCCACCATGTGACCTAAGAGGTTAAGAACAATGGAACATTCTTCTTTATTTTTTTTTTGGATTCTAAGACTAAAGTGCAACCATATTATGAGTTTCTATCAAGTTGTAGTGGGATCGTGATCTTTTCTTTTGTTCATCATGATTGTGCCATGATAGAGAGTAGGAGGTAAAAATTAAGTGTAAGTAGTAAACAAAACCATGACATGAGTCATGATAGATGTTGAGCATGACCTTGATACTAGAATGTCATGAGAATAAGGGAGGTAATGTTTAGTAGAAATGTGTACAAAAGGTAGTGACAAGTGGTGTAGGTAAATTGCAAGGAAGACACACCCTCAAATGAGGTTACACTACTTTTGTACTAGCACCACTAGGATATTGCAAGCAGCTAATGTGTGCTTCAAATATCGTGGTGCCTGTGGATTGAATATTTGAGTTGACTGTAAGGATAGCATTGATGTGGTGTAAGTTGTAGAGATGTATATGAGGTAAGAAAAAATGTGTGAGAACTATAGTATCTATAGATGCCTTAGAATAGTGGGAATGAACTACTAAATATTCCCATATAATGTGGGTAATGCTAACATATTTTTAGCTTAACTCTTTCTTTGTTTCTTAATCAAATTATTCTTCTTGAGTTGGTGAGCTCTAACCTACAATAAGATTAACACACAAAATTGGGAGAAGCAATGGAGGTCTATCTCAAAGCATGATAAATTGTTTTTCCTTTTTAATGAGAATGAGATGAAAAATGAAAAAAATATCAAGATAATGGAATTAATGGAAACTTGAGAAAAATTGAAATAGATGAAACAACTAAAATGAAGAATGAGATAATGATATGGAGGTATAATCATATTCTATTACTTACTTCAAGGTTACATTAATAGAGGGTTTATTGGAATGCCTTAAGTTTAAGGAGAGTCTATACATGAACTAGATAAAGAAGTGAGGAGGTGCTTAAGAGCACCTTCAACCCTAGTCATGACTACAAATCATCCTACCTAATCATAACTAAATTACAAGGAGAGAAGACTTGTGGTCCCAACTCACTAAAATGTGTTACCTATTGATGAATCGTGGTTTGTTAGGTGCTGATATCGGACCCTTGTTAACCAGGTGCTAATATCAGACCCTTGTTAACCAAGTGCTGATATCAGACTCGTATTATCAGATCCTTGATATCTAATGAGTCCTGATATCAGACCCCTGATATCGGACCCTCAATATCAGGTACGTGATATCGTAGCTTGGCTAGCGATATCGGATACGCAATATCGTGGTTCTTGTGTGAGCCTATAAATACACAATTGGACGCATGGGAAAGTCATAAGAAAAGTTAGTATTAGAGTAGGATCTTTTTGTTAGTTTTTCATCTCAACCCTTTTCCCCAGTGCATGCCTGCAGTGTGATGATTGTAATTGTAAGGAACCTTTATTTGAGTGTGACTTACATGGACATGCACATGATCAGTAATAAAGAGATTATTTCATCATTGCAGCATTCACTTAATTTTAATTGTTATTTATTACTTTCATAATTAATATTTCTCTACCCTCATCTCTTACCCCTGTTAGTAAATGTAGAATGAGTACGACTTAATCACGAGCATTTAAGTGTGACTACTTGGTATCCTAGTAGCATACCTAGGACATGTGCTTGGTAATCCTAGTGGTAGTAAATGAGGTCCAAGATGTGTACAGATGATTAAGGACAGATGATCATTGCACTTAGGCTAGCTTAGACTCTCTTCACCCTTTCCCTCTTAATTTAAAAAAAAGTTACTTTCCATTGCCTCTAGGAGTAGCACTAGCTTAGGACCACATCATACACTTCACTCTGGACTAAACCATACATGACAAAGAAAATACTAGTCTAGGTGGGAAGATAGTGAACTACGATCAATGAGTAACTATCTAGATACCACAACTAGCTTTTCTGTGGAGTTTGACCAGATCATGTGTGAATGCTCGTATTTGTATGGTTGAGTGTAGGGGTACCTCGCCACTCATCACCTATGTACTTCATGTGGTCTTAACATGAGAAAAGGGATACATGGTAACTTGGATGATCCCAAAGATAAGATGATTAGCATGTGACAACTAGGGATCACATTTTGACTTCTCCTTTCCTCTTATTTTGAAATAAAAAATTGTGTCATGTGACACATTACATAAAGACATGCACCCACACACTGCATTACTTACATAATATGGATAATAAATCTAACTTTTACAATGATAAGGAATGTAAATTGATATGATAGAAGTACATATTAGACTACAAATATTGTCATTAGGTCCATTAAACTAAGTTGGAATTCAATTTTATTGCTTTAGTATTTATTAGTAGAGTTTCCAATTTTTGAGGTTTCAACCTGTTGATAAGAATATCACCGAGTTAATCTTCATTCTTGATGAATTTGGGAGAGATCGTGCCTTCTTGGACTTTTTCCTTGATGAAGTAGAATTTGATTTCACTATTCTTTGATTTTTTATGACGAGTATTCTCATTGAAGAACATAATGGTTATTGTGTTGTCAGAAAATAACATGATGGGCTTTATAATGATGAAATGTAGGTCCTTAAATAATTTTTAGCTATAGGATATATTAGACATAATCATTCACTGTCACATATTCAACTTTACTACTTGAGAGGATCACATACATTTTCTTCTTTGATTTCAAATAAAATAAATTATTTCCATGGAAAATAATTAGATAAATTATGGATTTTTTATCTTCCACATCACCACCCCAATCTACATTATTAAAAGAAACAAATGTTTTATCTCATTTTGCAAAATGAAAACCAAAGTCAAATGTTCCAACAAGTTATCTTAGGAGATTCTTCAAGGCATCCATGCAAATTTTCCATAGTTCAATCATAAATCTACTCAAATATGAGGTGGAATATTCAACATCAATTCTAGTGTGATAAGGAAACCTTAAGGAACCAATGATACTCCTATAAAGCAAGGCATAAGTGAGAAGGTATGCATCATTTTTGAAAGGCTTAAGGTTGAAAGAGAGAGGAATACTTAGAGCCTTTGCATTCTTCTTTCAAGTAGTCATTAAGGAAGGGTGAATTCACATCCATGTGGTGGAGTTTCAAATCACCATGATTTGCAATTAAGACAAGAAGCTTGATTATCTCAAACTTAGCAATTGGAGTAAAGATTTGTTTATAATCTACATATTTATTTTGCTCGAATTCTCTTTCCACAAACCTTGCCTTAAAATTGTTTAAGGTTTTATCTTTATTTGATTTGATTTTAGAGATCCAGCTTGTGTCAATCATTTTACTTCCCTTGGGCTTATCAACGAGGATCCAAGTTTGATTCTTTTGGATTGCATCCATATCCTCCTTCATTGCTTGAGTCCACTCCTTGGACCTGAGATCCCCCTCAATGCTTTTAGGTGTTGGTTTTGGCATGCATTTTGGTCACATACCTCACTTAATTTTCATGCCCATGTTGTGGACTTTAAACAAGAAGAAGAAATTTCAACTAGTGGTATCAAAGCCAAATATCAAAGCCATGTTAGATCTAAATAAGAGTTTTTCTAGATTTTTAGTTATTTTTTATGGCATTTAAAATTATAAATATTGACAGAGGGACTATTAGATTTTAATGATGTATGGAATATTGTAAACGAAGGTAGTGAAATATAAAAAATGATGAATAAAAATTTGAAATTTTTTTTTGAAAAATCCATCAAATAAGAAGAGTTAGCAAGAGGCATAATTTGCAACTTAATTAGCAAAAAAATCATAAATTCAATTTCATGCATGAAGACTAGCAAAGAAATGTGGTAATATCTACAAAAAAATACCAAGATAAGGAGGACATAATTGAAATTCAATAAAAGTCAATAGCTTCAAAAAGTCATGGAAAGCTAAATTATATTAAAGAAATAAAGAGGCAATCAAGAATTAAAGGAAAATTAGAGAATAATTAGAATCTAAATTCAATCAAAAAGTAATCAACGGGAAAAGAAAAGGCACATACAAAAGATAATGATTTCAATATTTAGAACAAATCACCTAGAATTGAAAAAAATAAAATAAAAATAAAAATTTGAAGGATGGATAATACAAAAGAAAAAGAGAAAAAAATATTTCATGGATACTTCCTTTGAAATAAGTAAATTCCATTAAATAAATGACTATTGGAAATGGGTTGTACTAATCACATGACATGAAGTATTGATGACTTTACCAATGTGTTATTTAGAAGTGGCCTTGGGAAGTTAAACTTTAAAGATGAAAGAAAACTTCAAATTCTTAGAATAGGTACCATAAATATCTTTAAAAGATGGAAAAAATTTTAAAATTAGAGATGTTTTTTATATTCTAAACCTTGAAAAATCCCTTCTATTAGTAAGCAATTGATAAATAATAACTACAAATTAATATTTGATAAAAAATATTGCCTTATCTATAATGAAAACAACAAAAAAGAAAGATTTGAAAAGCTTAGAAATCAAATATATTACATAGGATTAGTTTCAAGATTAGGAAAATTAAGAAATATGAGAAAACAAATGTGACTTTAAGGAATGAGAACAAAACATAAGACATAGATGACCTAGATCTATGCCTTCAAAGTCATTTCAGAGAAGAAATACGAGCCTTCATTGTCATAAAATCAAATATGCTTATTAAAGAAAGACATAAAATTAGAGATTCTCATTCACAAAATCATCAAAAAGTTGAAGAAGCTCCAATCACTTCATCTAATCAATGCCAAAGTAAAGAAGATTAAAACGACAAGACACAAGAATTAATGATCAAAATTAGGAAGCAAGTACCCAATCAAGGAGAACCATTAGAAGGAACATTGATTAAGTCTTAAAAATTATTAAAGATTGGTTGAACTCAAGTAACTTCAAAGTGCATCCTAAAGGTTGGATTATTGGTTCTAGCATGCACTTTGGTTAATCATACCTTACTGAATTTTCAAGTTCATGTTGTGGACTTAAACAAGAAGAAGAAATGAATACCAAAAACTAATATTGAAGGTAATAGAAAGCCTTATTTTTATACAGAATTATAACAAAATCCAATATAATCATGTAGACAAGAATCAAAATAAAATCTAAAGAAAAGACAAAGTAACATTTGTTAAAAAATAGGGATAAAAGCCATGTAATTTGTATTTGAGTTTTCATATCATATACCACATGACAGAAAATTCCATTTATTTCTTTTATAAAATATTAATGGGAAGATGTAATTAAATAATGATCATAATCTACTATGTCTCTTCAATTTCTAGTATATTTTCCATGAAAAAATATTTGTCTTATCTTATACCATTAAGACCCCATCAAATTGAGGATTGAGAACTTAGAAGGAAGGGTTGAATAAGTTTCCCAATTAAAACAACCAAGGCAACTAGAAATCACACATAATTTCTACATGGTTCCCCAACTTGGATACCTCCACACTCGAAGGGTACAAACCTTGCATACCTTTGAACTTTGTTCCTTACCAAAATGTAATTTAGAGGGCACTACAACCTTTACAAAGTTTGACCTCAACTCTAGAGTGTTTTAATGTTGCAAACAAGCTCAACAAGCTCAAAATGTCATTTCAAGGATCCCACAACCTTTACAAAATGTGAGCTCTTCTCTAGAGTGTTTTGTTGCTGCAAAACCACTGAACTCCTCAAGGTCTTGATAAGTTCAATGAAGATGCCTTCTTGCAAGAAGCACATCAATCCCTTAGGGCTTACAAGAAAGAAGAAAAGAGTGTAACTCAATTTACAAATTCTTTGCAATGAAGCTTAGTACATACAATACATTTAAATGATGAATTAATGAAGAAAAACTCAATTCACTTGAGGCTTACAATGTTTGATATTTAGTGAATGGTGCTTGCACATTTCCCAATAATTTCATATTGTCTTATATCCTTTGAGTTTCCAAAAACTATTCAGAATTCATGTAGTAGCTAGAAACAACTAGCTTGGATTTCTAATTTGAAGTTGCGACATCTATATCTAATTATCCTTAGTTTAGGATAGACATCTACCTGAAAATATAGATCTCTATCTTAGGAGGTAGATGTTGGCACATTTTGGCCATTTCATGGAACAGGTTGACATGGTTAAAATTGGTTAAGAGTTTTTTAGAGAAGTGGCAAAAAGTTCAGTATGAGAGGAAAAGGAATAAGTTAACAACAACATTCTTTTAATTTAAGAAAAAGAATATAGGAGCACCATTCCTATAGTAAGCTTATATAAATATATTATGATACATTGGGCTTTATGGATGAATATCCTGATAACCTCAATGCCTGCTTTCCATATCTATCACAACTAACCAAAGTCTAGCAGGATTATGGAGGAAGTCCAATTTTTATATCATTTATATGATATGAATATGTAGCAAATCAAAGAGCTTCTCAAGTAAAATTGGTTTTGTATCCATTTCATTTCAGAAAAGCATATCTCTACAGCAATGCAAATTCGGCAGTCTGATGTAGGGTAAAGTTATTTCTCCTGTGAATCGTCTAAAATTTCATGGCTGTAGTAGACTTCCATGCTCAAAAGATTGCCACATGGCCATCAAGTTTATAAGTTTATATCTGCACTGATTAAATAGGAAATTAATGTAAGAAATATAAGGATGCAGAGGTAAAAAAAAACTAAAACAGCAATATCTGTGAAGCAATAGTTTTTCGCATTCGGTTGTTGCGTCAGTGGTAGTTGCTGTATCATTGCTGGAAGGCTAGAGAAAGATAAGGAGTAGAAGAAAAAATAGAACAAAGCCAGGTGGGTAGTAGGCGTGGCAAAATCACCAACCGTGTGGTGCTTATCGCGGTGTAGTTGGGCATCGGAAAAATTGCCATTGCCATGGGCATGGCCAAGTCCCTGAGCGACAAGACCCCCTTTGCCATGATGGCCGGTAGTGAGAGATGAGAAAAATTGAAACCCTCACTTAGGCCTTCCACAAGGCCATCGATGTCTAAATCCACACATACCATACACGGAAAATAGATTCATGTTTCGCTGAAACCCCAGTCTCATTACCAGATTTTCTTGCTCCTGTTGATGACACCAGGGCATCTCCATCAAATAAAACTACCCCCCTTCTCCAGCATATCACATGCCTGGTACGTTCACTTACACTCACTGCTCTACTCATCCATTCAATCCTTTCTTTTCGACATCGCATACCCTTCTTTCCACGAATGAACTATTCTGCTCCTTGCTTGGAAAGTGATGATCAGAGACGACCACCAGTGTCGCTGCATCAGCGAGCTATTGTTTTGTGCGGTGGTTCACGATGTGCAGCTGAGGCGTGATTGCATCATCATCGTGCCATCAAACCCTACTGGCCTTTACGCTATTTCATGAGTTTCATCGGCAACGTGTAGGAATACATTTTGGTTGCTGTGTTTTGGTTCTGTCTCATTGCTTGAACAGCTTCCCAACGTGCACATTTGAAGGGGCGTAACAACTTCCAGTTATCATTGGATGATTTTCCAAAGGGTTTTGATGCAGATACCGTTATTAGAACTGCTTTGATTAATATGCATTCCAAATGCAGGGATATGTACGAAGCTAGGAAATTGCTTCTAGAGAAGACTTCGCAATGATGAACCTGCAAATAACCTTATCAAAAACAACAGTAGTGCCTAATGCCGACGCATTCGTCATTGCCATACCAATCCACTGAACATGGTAATAGAGACATGAAGACACAATAAGACAGGTGTACAACTAAATTAGCAGAACCAAGAGATGTTTTAGCTGATGTCGATATATCAAAGTTGTAGTTTATTCATCGTTGAAGACAAATACAAAACCCGAACGCGCGAAATTGGAGTCACAGAAATAAAATTTCAACTTCACATGGTCTGGTGGTAAAAAGATAATTTCAGCAATTTCTCACATACGATAATGGTATGGAGCCCTTGTTAAAGACCTATCATTAATTTAATTATCCCGAGTGAATTACTAAGGCTTTATACACAATGGGTAATTATAAATCCTAAAATAAAAATAAAATAACAATTGTATGAAGCTCTCATAATATTGAGATATTGGATTTATTTTTCAAAAATTATTGTATAGGTTATTGCCTATAAAATATTTGTAATATTTACAAATGTTAATGTTAGCATAATTTCCTCCTAACTTTATATATAACTTCCTAACTAGATTGGCAAGTAATATCTCCTAACTTGTTGGGCAAGTTATTACTTCCTTACTTGGGAGAGAAGTTAGCTAAGATATTTTGAAATATGTAACTACCTTTTGAACCCTATAAAAAGGCTTCAGGGGTAAGAAGAAAAAGAGAGAAACTTGGGAATTTTTGGGGATCACACACTTGGGAAGACTACTAGCTCTCACTTGGAGACACACTTTGGGTCTTGGAAGAGCATTTGTAAGAAGACATTGTGAAAGATTGCTTGTAAGATGACTTGCTAAAGAGAACAATTTAGCCTCTTTTTCATAGTCTTGTGAGTTATGCTTATTTTTTTTTATTTTGTTTAAATTTTTTAGCTAGTGGTTTAGATAGTATCATGCTTGGCAAGTAATTTTGGGATTTTTAGATTGCTCTTATTGTTCTTGTTGCACGATAGAAATTTCTATTAAAATTTTGCCATAGAAGCACTTGTGTTTGAAAGCCTTAAGAGCATTTTAGTAGTGAATTCTATTATTATGCAATGTATAAGAATCACTATTGAGATTGTTGTAAGAGAGCCTCTGCGTGTAGTCAAG
Organism: Gnetum montanum; assembly: GCA_015680685.1. NCBI lineage: Eukaryota > Viridiplantae > Streptophyta > Gnetopsida > Gnetales > Gnetaceae > Gnetum > Gnetum montanum. Next base: position 37,988 of record MNCI01007284.1, read on the forward strand.
CCGTTGAACGATTCAATAGTCAAGAGGGTTTAGAGAATCTTTGGTATTTTGATGGGACCAGAATAGCTTTCTTTTATCTTTAAAGTGAAT
>MNCI01007284.1:38978-95077 GCA_015680685.1 Gnetum montanum
GGTTACTAAGTAGTCACACTTAAATGCTCGTAATCAAGTCGTACTCATTCTGCGTTTAACAGGAGTTTTAGGGTAAGAAGATATTAACTAGGAAAGTAGTAAATGACAATTAAATAAATAATTAAGCTAAGTGAATGCTACAATGATGAAGTAATCTTGATATTTATTTCCAGTCATGTGTGTGTCCAAGTACATCACACTCGAATAAGGATGCCATACAATTACAATCACCACACTGTGGGTATACACTGGGAGGAAAAGGGTTGAGAGAAAGAAATGAAAACACTTAAACTAAGAACTGACTGATAACTAACTTATCTATCTACCTCTTATTTATAGATGAGGAGACAAGCTATGATATCGCGTATGCAATATCATGGTTGACCCAAAATACGACTCATCATACCCCCACGACTGAATGAAAACTCATCCTTGAGTTACAGTGATTACACAGTGGATAGGTATGGGATTATTGAATGGTGAGAATGGGTTTATGCTACAGTGTGGAATGAAAAAAAAATTAGGACACACACAAAGAATGTGCTACACTACAAAATTGTGGAACTCATGTAGTTCCTAGTGGCGGTGGCTCCTCCATTGGTGCTTTCCCCTTGTCTTGTGCTCCAAGTTTTGAGACTTGATGATGTTGGAGTATGGCCTAGAGCCTCTCCTCTTGTAAGGACTTAAGTGCCTTGATATGCACATGAGTTTGTGCCTGTGCTACAGAGGCATCCCAAACAACCTTCTCTTTTTCTTCAGATCCCTTTTTATTCTTCATCAGTAACTTTGTTAATTGCTCAGTTTTAAAGTTTTCCAGCTGGTCTGCGGGGAGAAATTGGAAAAGGTCCCGCTATGCTGCTTGTAGGGCCATGAGCTTTTTTTGCAATTTCTAGACTTTTGCTTCAGCATGCTTGGCCCTTGTCTTTGTCAAGACCAGCTTCCTGTTAGTGGAAATGAGGTCTGATTAAATTACTATGACATCTTGAGGGATGTCAAACAGGGACATAATTACTTGTCCTATTTGTAGCAATTGATCAAGCTCATCCTCATGTTCCACAGGAGTCATTGAGGTTCCAGCCAAATTTTGAGCATTCCATGCTCCTATGAGATCTACCAGTGGTACAACAGGTATATTGAATGATTCCTTGATGTGGTCTATGACCACTTTCGTAGCTCCCATTGCATCCTGGTGTTGCATGATCACCACTGTGGCCCCTTCACCAGTTTCTAGTTGCACTTGGAAAGATGCAGCATTTCCCAAGATCCGTTGTGACCAAGTACTTTCCTCTCCTCCTATGTGGATGGATAGTTCACCCCTTGTGTGATCCAAAGAAATCGTGGGCCGTATAGCATCATCAATGATGCATAAGAGATTTGCATCATCACGACTTCCCCAATTGACCATCTCAGTGATGGCCCTGAGATGGCTCATCGATGGTTTGTAGTCTTGTGGTTGTGGTGGTTGGTCTTGGCCTATGCTAGGCCCTGCTTCCTATTGTTGGCTTGGTCCTGTACTTGGAGGTCGGCTGGGTCTTGCAAGTTGAGTTGTAGTTGGTCCAACCATTTATTCTTCTTCTTGTTCTAGTCCCAGTGTCTCTCCAGTACTTTTCCTTGGAGCTAGTGACTTTAATAATTTAGCAAATGAAGCATTTTAGGCTTTTCGAAGGACATCATTATTGTATCCTCTAATACCAACATGTTGGCATAGCTTCCTGATAAGACAAGGGAAGGGCAACGCCATCTTCCCTGTCTTTCATTCCTTGAATTGCCTTAGGATCTCTATACAGTATAGATGAGGGAGGTTAGCATGAACCTTTCCCATCAGCACTGCACATCCTCTTACCACATACATTGATATTCTTTTTAAGCCCTTCGTGGGGAAGAGGTGATATGTTCCAATTTTGAAATAAACCCTTTCTTCCATCATCAATTCTCCAAATGTCTTTTCCTTGCCATATGCCCTTTCCAACCAAACTCGTCGCACATCAGGATCTGAATGGGTGGATAACTGAGCAATTTTTTGGTCCTATATTTGAAAGCTTTAATACTTTCAAAATGGCCTACACAGAGAAATCAACTGTTACACCACAAATGTTGACAGTGGTGCCTTGTTCTCTGTTGTGCTAGAATTGGTATGTTTCTCCTAGGTACCAGGCACCGCTATTAGAGAGGATAGGCCATAAGGGAGATCCTTTTAGGTGATCCCTAATAGCCTCAGGAGTGAACTTTGTGAAAGATCCAAAGTTTAATTCCACACTCAATACTACGAATGTGAATCTTTTGTGGATAGCCTGAACACAATCTTGGGGCAATGTGAGATGTTGTCCCTATTCAGGCACAGCAGTAGCTCCTCCTTCTGCCTGCCTAAACTATATGGTAGGAGGATCCTCTTGATGAATGCTAAATGATTATTCTTCCTGTTCTGCATGTTGTCTGGCAGGATCTTATCTCTTGCCTCTTCAAGATCATTTACTTCCACCTTGAGCAGGACCTTCCTTTTGTCCACATTTTGAGGCCATCTGCAATCTCACGGGGCCAAGCATTAGTAAGGTTGTTTCCAAAGTTAAGTTATACTTTACTGCTTGCCTTAACTAATTCAATTTCCTTCTATCTCCATGTGATGTTTCCTGAATGATTATAATAATGAGTCCTATTACTTAGGTGGTTTCCAATTTTAATTTCTCGGTGTACCTAGGGATAAAATTATTTTTGGCATAATTTAATCTTATTATTATAATTAATTATCCTTAATGATGTCCTTTGGATGATGAAAAATTCTAAAAAATGTTATGTGCTATTCGCTGTATGTCCCTCCCCCACGACTAAGTTGAACACTTTGGGTTCAAGCATGTTCAGACGGAAATAAAATTAGAGTACTAGCGTGCAAGATATGGTTATGAAAGCAAGGGTTAGTCAATCGCAAGTTTTAGAGAAAGAATTCAAAAACTTCCCCGTGTAAAGTTGGAAAATGAGGCTAAGTGTTGGGGGGGGGGGGGGGGGGGGGGGGGGGCGAGGGCGGCTTTGCTATTTATAATAAAATGGGATGCGATATCGTGTACGTCATATCATGGCCTAACAATGTTTAGGCTGAGGGAAAAATACCAAAATTTTAAGGTTTCTCTGGAATTAAAGGTAAAAATTAAGGACATATGGCACATGTTGAAAGGTTCTGGGGTAAATTAATTTGTTTCGAAGGCATGAATAGGTATGGTGTAATTGATTAATAAAACCTTGGGTGGTAGAGAAAAAGGTCATGTGATGGTACATAGGAACGTTGACTCAGAGGGATAGTAGCAGGGAAAGGAAATCATTGAAAAATATGCTGAGGGTGAGAAATGGTGTGTGGAAGGTGGGTCATAAGTGCAAATTACAAGAGATTACACAAGTGAATCCTCCCCAAAGAAGGTTCCAACCTATATTTCCCTTGTGTAACCACACTTAAAAGTGTCCATGGGCACTAAAAGGGTTAAATGTAATCCACACTAATTCCACAAAACACACACATAGATTTAAATATCACCAGAATGAGGTAAGAATTCTACACTACACAAGACACGAGTTACATTTACATGAACAGCGAGATGAGACAAGGTATAGAAGGGATCATAGAGATTGGGACATGAGGTAATCGATCTAGGGCACAATGAATCCTACATGAAAAGCATGATTAATGTGTCATTAACCCATCATTCCAAGATCAGGATCAAGTCCATTCTTCTAATTAGTGACACCACATTGTTCATCCCATGATGAGCGACTATGAGAGTACCAAAACAACAAGGCGTATGATCACTTGGCATTTTATTCAAGGGAGGAGTGATGTTTATTTTGTGGTACTTTTCTTTGTTTATTTTTTTTCTTTTTTTTTTGAAATACTAAATCTAGAGAAGTTGCCAACCTTCAGGCATGGGTGCATGTCTTTCCAGTGGGACCCCCTAGAATAGCATTGGATTTTTAGTGCCTTTTTTATTACTCTTACTTCAATTTTTTGTTAGATCTACAAGGATCTTAGTACAACCACGTTTCATGATAACTCTCACAAATGTCACCAAAGAGAATCCACAAGTCCCCTTGATGTCACACCCTAATCATTCCCTCTTGGTCCATCCTTCTTCATTCTAAGTACAATGAACAAAAAATTAATTTTAAGTTTCAAGGGTGTCAGGAATATCACTATACCCTTGAAAACAACCTCTTACTTGTAGAATATATAAGTGGGTGTAATGGGCTCACTATCCAAATAATTGACCACTCAAGACTTGATAACATAGAACACACCTCAACCAATAAGCCACATGAGTGTTTTATTCGTAGATGAGATTACTTATAAAAATGTAAAGAGACAAAAAGATAAAAAGATAAAACAAGAAATTGAAAATTGAAAAACTGGAAAACAAAAAGTTATAAAATTAAAGAAAATGAAAAGTATTTATTAATCCTGCTTGTTATTAAAATGGGGGATATCCCCCACAATTAATTGGTTGAGGATGGTAAGGATTAATAAATGAAAGATGAGGATCCTTGCATATTGGAAATATTGGAACTTGGTCATACCTACCCCATTGGGGTTCACACACCTAATTATAGTAAGCATAGTGGGGCAATTTATAGGATGTAGTTGCTAGATAACGAGTTGACCCACTATGATATTTAGGACTGGAAGATGGTATGCAAGGATTGGGATGTTCCCTTCCATGACTATGTTCATTGGGCCGTATGGTTGTTGGAGTGTTAATTGGTGGCCCTAATGAAGTAACATGAGGTGTTGGGTTCGAAGATAAGGGTGCACCACAGGGTTGGACTTGTGCTGAGTTAGAGGATGCAGTGGACTTGGAATTGTGTTGTCCCTTTTTAGGGTCATTTCTAAAGAAGGGATGCTTTTGATGTTGAGGAGGCCTCTCACTACTGTTGACAGTAGTAGCACAAGTGACATTTGTGGGTTGTTGCTGTGGTGCAAACACCTTAGGAATAGTTGGTGACGATGTAGAAGGAGGGAAAGGATGAGAATGTTGAAAATTAGGAGGGGTGTAAGGTGCACAAGGTGATGTTTGTGTTGAGGACATGGATTGATAGTATTGAGGATAATGGTAGTGCAATGAGATAGAGTATGTTGACCCAGCTGGGGAAACAGGATGTTGAACTTGATAAGCATTTAAATTCGAATGATATGAAGGGTGTCTCTAGTTTAGTGGTGGATTTTTCCATGACTGGGATTGTTTCCATTGTGATCGAATACAGTATCTCTATATGAACTCTGGATGTAACGTGCTTCCCCAATGCTCATATAAATGTAACAAGATTGGGCATTAGCCCTTGGGGTGATCGTATAGGCATATGTTGCATTCAAACATATGATTGGCAATTGAGCTCTTATTTTCTTCATTCCTTCTTTCCGAATGTCTAATGGTATTTTGTTCTGCTTCTCGGGTTGTCAAAACTCTATCTCCAATAATATCAATATATTCTTCACACTTTTTATACGTCCATTCCAACATCTTATTGATCTTTGCCTCAGCTTCCTCTAATGATTGTTGTACCGACAAAGATGGTTCTTTCTCCTTGTGATAGGTTGATTTCTCCTTTTTATGATCATGGACCTTTGTTAAGTTGAGATTTTGGTCCCGTTGATGTTTTTCAACACTCTCCCATCTAGCCATTTCTCCTTCTTCTTTTGCTACCTACTTAATAAGCTCTTGGACCTGATGGGTTCATAGTTCGTATAGTTGACCTTGGGCATACATCCCAAGGGTTTCTCTTGTTGCATCATGAAGCCCATCAATAATATGGTACATTAGCCTTTCCTCAGAGAACGCATGGTCTGGATAGATGTTTAATAGTGCATAATATCTTTCTAAGGCCATGTCCAAGGGTTCATGTTGTGCTTGTTTCCACTCTTGATTTGTTTCCTCAAGGATAATACTCTTGCATAGGTTTGATATCTTTCGTTAAAGAGTTCTACCATTGTTGACCAATGTCGTATTGAATTTGGCTTTAACGATCTATACCATACTTTTGCTTGGCCAACGAGTTTCATAGGAAAGAGCTTAAGTTTTTGCCAGCTGTTATCAATGTTGTTCCATGCACAAGCATCATAGAAGGCTTGTAAATGTTGATACGGATATAAGTCATAGCCTCTTGAAAAATTGAGCCTGGGTAGGCGGCTCACTTTACGATGCCTACGGGAGATTTGAACAACCTCTTGTATTTGCGTTAAGCTTCTGGTGGCCAGTAGGGCTTCATTGTCATTGTGTAAGTTATGCTTTCAAGTGTTGGAATGATGTTGCTTTTGTTCATGTTTATAAGAAACCCCTACCTTGGGTTGCATATTCCAATCTTCATTGTCATATAATTTGTTGGTTATCCAATGAACTGCCTCACTAGATGTGGCATTATCGTAGTCTTGTAGGAGAGGCATTGTTGTGAAGTTGTGTGTGAATTTATGTGTGACTGTTTACAATTATTTCTTGCTAAAATATGTATCATTAATTTCTATATAGCGAGCTTGTATGATATAACTAATCTATAACTAGCACCATCCCCAGCAACGGCACCAATGATGAGTGGCGAGGTACCCCTAAACTCAACCATACGAATACGAGCGTTACATGCGTGATCTGGTTGAACTCCGCAGATAGACTAGTTGTGGCATCTAGATAGTTAGCCTTAGGTCGCAGTTCACTGTCTTTGCACCTGAACTAGTATTAGCTTTCTCACGTATGGTTTAGTCCAGAGTGAGGTGTATGATGTGGTTTCTAATCTAATGCTACTCCTGAAGGCAATAGAAAATAATATTCACTAAGCTAAGAGAGAAAGGGTAAGAGAGAAAGGGTAAGAGAGAAAGGATAAGAGAGAATCTAACTAGCCTAAGTGAGATGAGCATCTGTCCCTTGATTATCCGTACACATCTTGCACTTCGTGCACAATTACCACTGGGATTACCAAGCATAGATCCTACGTATGCTACTGGGTTACCAAGCAGTCACACTTAAATGCTCGTAATCAAGTTGTACTCATTCTGCATTTAACAAGAGTTTTAGGGTAAGAAGATATTAACTAGAAAAGTAGTAAATGACAATTAAATAAATAATTAAGCTAAATAAATGTTGCAATGATGAAGTAATCTCGATCTTTATTTTTGGTCATGTGTGTTTCCAAGTACGTCACACTCGAATAAGGATGTCATACAATTACAATCACCACACTCTGCACATACACTGGGAGGAAAAGGGTTGATAGAAAGAAATGAAAACACTTAAACTAAGAACTAACTGATAACTAACTCATCTATCTACCTCTTATTTATAGATTAGGAGATAAGCTGCGATATCGCGTACATGATATCGTGGTCGGCCCAAAATATGACTCATCAACTATCAATTGGAGAAATATACTTTGGATCAACTATCAACAAGACTAATTTGAATTTTGGATCATGGCTTTAAAATTTTAGCATCTGGGAAGTCTTTGAAACATATTTATTTGGCTCATAGATAACATTTGAATTCTAGCTCTCATCATTTCTTGTCAGCTTTCATTTTGACATCTTGACATAGCTCTTATTCTAGCTTAGCTCTCCTTTTGAAGTCTTAGTACGATATGTTCCTTCTTGATCTTGCAAGACTAGAAGTAGAAACACATTTATACTTTCTCCGTTTTCTTTAAGGTTTGGACATACCAAAAGGTCACTAATCTTCCCCTTTTTGGTGATATCCAAAACATAAGAAAATGGGTTAGTACATTTTATAATATATAGAGAATTATGTGATAAAAAATACAGTCACAACCATAATCTATCTTAATAATGCACTAAACATATCACAACTTGTCTTCAAAGATAGATCATAAAAAGAACAACATCATAGACCAGATAGCTTGTATATACCATGTAACTTGCATGACCAATCACAAAACTCTTTTCTTTTTTTGACAACATTCAAAAGGCAAGGAACATGATAAGGACCAACCCATACATCCTCAATAAAGTTCCACCACCATATCTTCAAAAAAATTTAGTAAGAAAATGTGATGGATATCAGTTAAGGAGTACCTATCCTTTAGCATAGTTTTCATAGGGATGATGATGAAAAACCAAATTCCATTAAGAGTTGACCATTATCTATTCATATACCAAGTTAAGATTAGATAATTAATGAGGCACAATTAATCTAATCCTTTTAATTATTATCCCATAGTATTTAAAAACAAAGTCCAAATACATGGTCTGAGCATTGAAGATCATGTAACCTATCTTTGAACCAATAAGTAGCATCATATCTTGTGATTTCAAATAATTACCTAATATAATTCTTCCATTTGAAGGGCTTAGATTTCAAAAAGATCAAAGCTGCATAACCATCCATGCTAAGAGAAGATAGATAAATATACATGAAGATTGTAAAAGATAAAAATCAAGACACATCATATAGTCTTCATTTATTACTAGTATTATGCATAGGCTCATTAAGCCTTTCTTAATTCATTCTCCACATTCAAAAGATATAGCAATTCCATGCTATGGAGAGTAAATGTATGCACAATCAATTATTGAGAAGTAGATCAAATCTCACAAGAAGGTCAAAGAACATAACTTATCATGCTAAATATTAAAGATCAAAAGCAACCAAGCATATCCTCATCAAAAAGTTCATAAATTGATCTAAGATAACCATGTTGAGAGCAAATCTCAGTATAGAATATACATATCTTATCTATAATTTACAAGATTACCTTTAAATGCCTTATTAAAAGAGAGCATGAATACCTTTACTTGCTCAAATATGCCATTGAAAGTGCTTGAGATCCCTTAGGTGAGTAATTAACAACTCATATTTGCACTAAGGACCTTAGATACACCATATAGGATATTCAAAATTATACACTTGTAGCATACAAAATTTTAAAAATTTATAATTAATTTCTTAACATAGTGCTCAAAAAGTAAATTAACATAACCTTGTAGAGTTTAAGAGCTTGCACCAATAAGAAAATTTTAGGTATATATTGTAAAGCTTTGGTAAAAAAATGTTTACTCTTTTACCTTTGTAACCTTACTAGATATACACTTTCTTATTTGTTTCTTGATAAGGGTTCTTAGAGATTGGGGGCTTGTACCATTAATAACATGTTCTAGAGAGAATCTTCAAAGACTCCCCTTGTTGATGCTTCCCTTGCATATATGTCTCATCTTGTTAAATCATCTTTTATGGAGAAAGTGGTAATCTCCCCATAATCCTTTTAGGATCTTCAAGCTATTTATTAGCAAGAAATTTCTTTCATAGAGGCACCAAAAATATTTTGTAATGTATCCATTGGTTGATAACTTGTACATGTGTCACTTTCCTTTATAGAGATAAATTCTTGAATCTCACCAATAAATCTATCAAGTCACATTAAGATCAAGTATGGAGACTTTTGAATTTAAAAGTCTCTCATTAGTAGTATCTCTACTAGATGATAAATATAATAGGATATTAGTAATAATAATATTTCTCTTTTAAATGAAAGATTTATTAAAAATTTCAATAGATGTGGTTAAGGACCTTATCTTCTTCAAATCATCTCACACTAATCATAAAACAACTTTTAAACCCATTGTATACCAATAAATAACAAAAGCTAAATCATGGGTATGCAAATGTCTCAATATTAGGAAATGATGAACACTTACCAAACCTTACCTTGGAAACACTTTTCATTAATATACATTAACTTTTGATGGTCATATGCTATAGCTCAAGACCTTGGAATTTCAAGTTATATTCTCTTTGGTGACCAAAGAATCCAAAGATCATCTATCCAAAGAATGTCTTGTGTGCTAATATTTATAAACAAAAACTAATCTACATTAAGTATAGAAAGCAAAGGAATAAATAATTACCATTAATTACCTTGCTTGCTTTCTTGTATGAACATGATTAATGAAGTTTGAGATGAGGTCCTTCATCATAGAGTACCTTCTTACCATCTAACTTTCCTTTTCTTTCATCAACACTTTTATATGTATCCTCAAACTAATGTGAGATTCCTTCTTTGTTATGTTCATGTTCTTCAAAGTGGGAGGACCCATAATTTTTGATAGTTATAGGTCTTGATCCCTTAATTTCATTAGAGACTATCCCTTCCTCATATTCATTTGTTCTCCATTCTTTTCTACCCTGCAAGATATACTTACTAGACTCCTCTTGACAAGACCAAGTAGTCACGTTATTTTGCTCCATATATGGATGATAATACCCTTGTTCATGTTCACAGACTTTACAAATATATATATATATATATATAAAGTATCTTTAATTTGGATAGGATTATCAAACTTGGTCTTGTATCTTTTTTTAGATGATACTGAACTTATATAAGCATTTTTTTGGGAGACCTCCTCTTGATTGTTGTTTTTATGATGATTTTAAGAATTTTTCTCATTTTTACTCCTTGCATCTTGTATATCCCTATACTTCTCATCTAAGTGGATTAGTAATTGAATCTTAGATCTTACATTTGAGAATTCCCTTTTTAAAGTAGAGCATAAAGTATAAATTTTAAAGATTTTTCTATGCAAATTTTTCTTTGCCTTTTTAAGTAGATAGTGTAGAGTAATAATTTCTTCACGTAATTCATTATACCTTTCATAAATTTTACCTTTAGATTCATCAAGGACTTATGTAGAATCTCCATTTGTGAGGGCCACGCATATGATATGTGAGTCCTTTGTAGTGTCATCTACCTCTTTCTCACTTTGATCATCATCCCAGCTGGTGTAGAAGTTGTGCTTTTTGGACTCAATTTTGGATTGATCTCTCTTTTGAAACCTACTAGAATTAGGGAATTTGAAGGCCACATGGCCTGTTCCACCACAAATATAACATTCTATAGAAGATGCATCAATATTTGAATTTTTAAAATTCTTACCTTTTTCTTTACCTTTGGTGCTAGATTGATTTGAGCTTGGTTGATTGAAGCTTTTGCCTTTTCTTGGCAAGCAATCTTTGAAATCTTATAGATAGGAGGGACAACTTGTCTTTACTATTTGATTCTTGTTCAGGAGGCTCTTTCTTCTTTGATGAATATTTCAGGGCAATGGATGTTTCCTTTATTGCACCTTTGCTAATACAGTTCATCTCATAGGCAATAAGTGCACTTTGAAGTTCTTCAAATTTTAGTATAGAAAAATCCATAATTTTCTTCATGGCCATTAACTTAGGTCTCAATTCAAGTTCCAAGGTTCTTATCATCTTTATGATAACATAACTTTTGGGTAGAACCTTACTAGTATCTCTAATTGCTACAACAAGATCATTTTCCCTATAGAAGTAGTTCTTAATCTTTTCTCCTTTTGTGACTTTCAATTTATCATATTCACATTGCAAAACTAGAAGTTTTAATTATTTTACTACTGGTGTATCTTCATAAGTTGCTTCTAATATTTTCCAAATTTCTTTAGTGGTCTTACATCTAGCTACTCTTTCAAATTCAAATTTGCTCAAAGCACGATAAAGATAATTCTTTACTTTAGAATCAAACATGAACTTATCATTTTCATCTTGCATCCATTTGCTTCTTGGCATGGTATCTGAAGTGTTGCTATCAATGGGATAACCTTCAAGAATAGACTTCTAGACTTTGAATTTCATGGATTTGAAGAATCCTTGCTTTCTTGTTTTTCAATATGCTATGTCAATCCCATTGAACATCGGTGGCTTGATGTATGATGTTCCTTCCATAATCTACTCTTGAGATGCAAAGCATGAACTTGAGACTATTGGGCTCTGATACCACTTGAGGATCAAGAACTTAGAAGGGGGGGCGAGGGTTGGGGGATGGTTGAATAAGTTCCCTGATTAAAAAAAAAGGCAACAAAAATTCATACATAATTTTTACGTTGTTTCCTAACTTGGGTACCTCCACACTTAGATGGTATAATCCTTGCACACCTCCAAAGTTTGTTCCTTAGCAAAATGTGGCTTATAAGGCACCACAACCTTTACAAAGTTTGAGCTCCACTTTAGAGTGTTTCGATGCTGTGAACACACTCAAGCCTGGAAGGTCCCAATAAGCCTAAAATATCATTTCAAGAATCCCACAACCTTTACAAAATATGAGCTCCACTCTAGAGTATTTTTTCACTAAAAAACCACTCAACCCATCAAGGTCTCAACAAACTCAATGATGATGCCTTCCTGCAAGAAGCACATCAACCCCGTAGGCCTTACAAGAAAGAAGAAAAGAATCAAGGAAAGAGTGTAACTCAATTTACAGATTCCTTGCAATGAGTCTCACTACATACAATACATTCAAATTATGACTCAATGAAGAAAGAAATCAATTCCCTTAAGTCTTACAATGCTTGGTATTCAATAAATAGTGCTTTCACATTTCCCAAGAATTTCACATTATCTTATACCATTTGAGTTTCAAAAAACTCCTCAGAATTCATGCATCAACTATGAAACTATTACCTTGGACGTCTAATTCAAAGTTGAGATGTTTATCTGTAATCAACCTTAGTTCAAGAGAGACATCTACACTTAGATGTATACTCTTAGATGTTTGTCTTATGAGGTAGACATTTGCTATTAATTGGAGGTGTCTACTATGCAAGACTACTTTGAATTTTGGATCATAACTTTGACATTTTAGTGTCTTAGAAGTCCTTAGAACATCTTCACTTGGCTTGTAGACTCCATTTGAATTCTATCTCTCATTGTTTCTTCTTATCTCTCATTTTGACATCTTGACATAGCTCTCGTTCCAGCTCAACTCTCATTTTGAAGTCTTAGCATGATATGTTCCTTCTTGGTCCTACAAGACTACAAGCATAAACACATTTCTACATTCTCCACTTTCTCTAAGGTTTTAACATACCCAAAAATCAACACAAATGCCTATAAATATATGGGCAAAATATGTTATATGTTATTGTTGAGCAATAAGATTGGAAGAGTTAGGAATTTTTCCTTCAATTCATCTTTTTTATCAACAATTTATCATCATTCATCATCATTTTAATAATTATCATTATGTAATTAATTTTTATTAATCAAAATTTCATTCATCATTTTCAAAAAGTTTAATACTCATCAACAATTCCTTACTTTATATCATCATTAGAGCATCAACATCAATCCAATTCATTACAAGGTAGATTCAAAATTTAATATAGAAGGTTAAAGATCATCAAGATGGAATTCCTTAATTTCCATAAAAAATCAAATAAATTCAATTAATTATTTATTAGAGTATGTCTTGAAGCTTGAGATGACTCCAACAAATAAATATTCATTCTAATTTGACTTCAAAATATTCAGAAATTCAAATTGTTTTAGTACCACAAACTAACCACAACTCTTGCTAAATCAAATTATGACTCTTCGTATATATAGAATGAAACCACATGACCATCATGACTCATGATTATGAATTTCATCATAAAATATCAAACACAACTTTACCATAATCCATGGTTTTTAATCATAAATCATGATATTACTTCAAGACTTGTGGTGAAGCATTCTGACAAAATTAGAAAGTTTTAAGTGATAACTGTCTATGCCATATTTGACTAATCAAATGAACTTCAATTGAGCTAAAATTTCCTAGGTAGATATTTTAAAGAGATTTTCAATGAGGAAAAGATCCCTAAATAATGAGGAAAATATGGACTTATAAATTTGACTTAAAATTTTGAATTTTTAACCATGAGGTCATGGTGAACATACCATGACCCATGGTTAACATATAATGAAGCACCACAACTCATAGTTAGCTTATGATGAAGCATCATGATCCATGATCAGCTCATGGTGGAAGATCACAACTTGTGAAAATCAAAGTTTTATAAGATTTAGATAAAATTTCAAAATCTCCATCAAGGGATTCATCCTTCAAATCCTAACATAAGGCTTATGGATGAAGGCAACATAAGCAAGATGATTCTTTCCTAGGCTTCTTGTGAATCTCCTCTTATAATCATGACCATGGATTTGAGAAGAAGTATGCATTCCCTCAATCATTAAGAGGATATTACATGGTTATTTGTTGTCTTCCATTGGATGCTATTAACTTGCAACTTCATTTTTCTTTTTAAAATACATTAATTCAAAAATATTTTAATCAAATTTTAAATTTTCTAAGAAAATAAATTTCCTCTCAAGAGTCAAAGCATTTATATGAGGCTGATCTATGATTATAGCCTATAAAAATATATTTTAAAATCCTATCTTCAAATTTTCTTGTGAGGATTTTTGGAAAATGATCCGACTAAATAAAATGAAAGATTTTGAGATGAGATAGTTTGGATGCCTTACCATATAAAGCCTAATATGAAGTAATATGTTTGTTTGATGAAGAATAAAACCTATTAAGAAGATAGAAGAATGTGTGGATTGCTTCTTTCCAAAATGAGTTTGATAAGTTGGCTTGCTTTAACATGCATTTTTTCATCTCTTCAGAAATATCATTTCTTCTTTAGGCACTTCATTTGATTGAGGTGAGTAGCCACATGAGGTTTGCTTATCAATGTATTGACACACTTAGCATTACCTTTATGACCAACTAAAATTTCTTGTATTTTTATTACTTGTGTTATTTTTACATATCACTAGGCATCGATATCCATTGATAAGTATTAATGCTATATATTTTTTAGTAACTTTCTCTCAGGATGTCAGTTTAAAAAAATATTAGTGATGGAGACCAATTCCTTTATTGATGCCTATTGCCACTACGATAAATAATGACATGTTTAAAATTCATTATAAAATTCAGTGTTGTTGGGTGATTTGAAGGAAATCAACATGATCCATTTGCTAATTCATTCATTAATTCCAATTAGTCTTACGATAGCCAATGATTAAGTTTAGGTTGCTAGACATCGATTGAAAGACCTCAATTGACATGTCTAAATACTATGAAAGGTTTAGTTTTTCATATTGATTTGTATCACTATAGTAGTTCTCAATAATATTGTAGAATTTAGTGATCATGTAACATTGATTTAGTAAGATATTCCAGTGATAGTAATTTATTCTGTTTCAATCCTTATCATTGTTAGTGATTTCTAGTGATATCTTTGCACATTTTTATTTTATTAATATTTTACTAATTTCAATTATAATTTTAGTTTTATTATCTATATAAAAGGTTTTTAAAGTAGAGTGTATTAGAAGAAAAAATATCCTTTTGATGTTCCAAGTCCCATTGAAGAATTTCTAATTCCCTAAGAGTTGAGAGAGCTAGTTGAACCTTGTAGTGGCTTATTGATCATTGAAGTCCATAGTGGCTTGTTGAGGTTTTTTCATTGTGAAAACAACAAGGAAAGATCACATATTGGATGATATCTCACTTGTGCTTTATGTATTTCATATTTATTTACTTCCATTGGACTAAATCATTAAATTCCATTTTCTTACTTATGTTAGAAGTTAGGATGAGAATTTGTGATTTTTCTTATGTGTGATGGAATTAATTTTGGATTGAGTCCTAATTGTTTCTTTGGTTTTAATGTCTTTTTGACTTTTAACTATTCCTCCATGAACATGACTCACAAGTTGGTCATAAATAAGGTAATATTGTTGCAATGAAGATAATCTAGCACTCAATTTTGGCCCACTCATCACTTTGGTTCTATTGATGGGGAGGTCAACAAAGTAAATTTTCATTGAGGGGTCAATATGCTTTTCTTATTTTTAGTTAGTTTTTTTGTTTTGGTAATTAGATCTTCATTAACAAATAGGTACACATTTTTTTTGTTTTTTCATGAAATTTTATTTCAGAAATTTCCTCTTTTAATTTTTTTTCTTACAAAAATAAAATTAAGAAAATAAAAGTAGTTAAAAAATTTCAAGGGAAATTCCAAGAATATGCATCATTAATCCTTAAATCAAAAGAAAATTATAAAAAAATTTCCTTTAAGGTTGTAATCATAGGTGTAGTAAAAGTAATTTTTAAGGTATTAGGATTAGATGCCTATGAATGTATGAAGGAGAATTTTTCTTATTAGGAATTTTAATGAGACAAAATAACCAATTTAAGAATCCTACTAGAGTCCAACAACCTTGTAACACAAGAGTTATTTTAAATGCTAATTGCCAATTGATTTAAGAAACTTGATTAAGAGAGATTTAGCCTTGAAGATGAAGAAATAACAAAATAATAAGCATTAGTAACCCCTATTAACTTCTAGAATCGTAGTTGAAAACCAAGAATATTTTGAATTTTAACTTATCCTAGTTAAAAACTAAGATAATGTTAAACCTATAAGAATACTAATGAGTCCTGATATCGGACCCAAGATATTGGGCCCTCGATATCAGATATGCGATATTGGAGTGGCCGAAGCAATATTGGGCATGTGATGTCAGAACTTGTCTCATCACCTATAAATAAGAGACAAGGGCACTTGATTTTGTAGTTAGTTTCTTAGTCCCTTAGTTGAACACTTTCAGTTTTCCCTTTCTAGAGTTAGAATTATTTCTGAGNACTTTCAGTTTTCCCTTTCTAGAGTTAGAATTATTTCTGAGTGTTCGCGGTAGGAGTCATAAAGTGAACAGATCTTTATTCGAGCATTGTGTACCTAAGCACACCTTGTGACAGGAAATAAAGACAAACTTTATGATAAACCTTGTAACATTCAGAATAGCTTAATTACTGCATTTCATGTTATTTACTATTGTTTGATGCTTTCAATAGTTAATTAATGTTATTTCTATTGAATTCTTAATTATTACTTATCAATGAATTAGCACACATGGTACGACCACTTTGAGCATATGTGGGAACACTTGGTAACCCAGTAACAACTAACGTTTGGTAATCCTAGTAGTGTTACACTGGTTTATGATGTGTCTAGAGAGTGAGAATGGATGCTGGTCTTAGGATTTGATTCACATTAGAGTTATACAAACCCATTAGTCAATTAAATCTTTTCATTACACACACTTAGGAGACTAAGATATAAAATGTAAAAAGGAAAAAATCATATACCTCAAGTTTACTTAACCATACAATTGTGCATTACAAGTAAGCTTGGGAAGACAACGATTGCATAATCCATCCTTGTTCTGTGTAAGCGCATAGGCACTTAATCCTTGGAGTTTGACCAGATCACCTGTGAATGCTTGTATTTGTATGGTTGGATGTAGGGGTACCTAGCCACTTAGCATTGGCACCATGGCAATGTAACACTACATGGGCTATCAATCCTCAACCTACTATTGGTTTGGACAACTAATCAAAGAAAAGACCTTTCTTTAGAACCAATAGACCAACTAAGTCCTTACAACCACAAGTGGCTAATTCTCCAAATGCCTTCCCATCATTTGAATCTTTGGAGCTTCCTTCGAACCAAAGACCGCACTCAACGCACACTATTATGTTAACTCATGCAATCATTGATTGGATCAAAGCTGGCCATCTTCCTAGGAAATTCTCTAATCCTGAAAGTCCTCTTATATATTTACAAATTGTTGGGAATGATCCTTGCAAAGCTCTTTTGGATTTAGGTTTTAGTGTTAACTTAATCTCTCAAGAATTGTATAAAGCCTGGAACCTGCCTCCACTAAAAAAGAGTAACATTCATTTAGAGTTGGCTGACTAGTCCATCATTTTCCCATTAGGACTAGTAAAGGACATCTTCACCACTGTTTGTGGGTGGTTGTATCCAACTGATTTCCTAGTGATTCAAGTCAACAACTATAAGGAGGACTTCCCAATCATAATGGGAAGAGCATGGTTAAGCACGATTGGTGCACACCTAGGAATATGTAATCTTTTCCTAGAAATATCAAAAGAAAATACGTTTGGAAAGATTGAGAAGAAGAAAGTTCCATCCATCACATATAGTGACACAAGGTGTAACAACACGCATAAGTCTTGATTTGTACAACATTTAACATTGCCTGCATGTAACTAGTGTGCACAAATGATTGATATACAAAGATGCCTGTATGTAACAACCATAAGATAGGAAGGCACCCAATGGCTGACAACTAACTGAAAGAGCAATTCAATTCTATGTAGGGAACCAATTGAGAGCTTGACTTATGCCTATATTGATAGCATAGATATATAAGAGTAAGTCCATAATCAACTTCTAAATCTTGACATCAAAAATATCAACTGGGGAAGTTGGAAATTCCTGAAGATTTTAAGCAAGAGCCCCTTGAGTTAAAACCATTGCCCATCAGTATGGAGTACACATTTCTCAAGAATGGAAAATCGGTAATCATCAATGCTAAGCTTGCTCCTCAACAAAAAGAAAGATTGCTGAAGATGGTAAACAAATGGTTGAAAGACTTTGCTTGGTCATATCCTGAATTAACTGGAATAGATCCTAGGATATGCCAACATAGAATTTACATTAACCCCTCCATGATGCCTTCACAAAAACTGCAAAGGCGACTGAACCCAAAGCTTAAGCAAGTGGTTAAAGAAGAAATTGAACAACTTCTAAAAGCCAAGTTCATCTACCCAATTGTTGATAATGAATGGGTTAGTCCATTAGTCACTGTGCCTAAAAAAGTAGGTAAATGGAGGGTGTGTATAGACTTTAGGCTATTAAACATGGCAACATTTAAAGACCATTTTCCATTGCCATTCATTAACCAAGTCTTAGATACCATTGTAGGGCATTTCTTTTATAGTTTTTTGGATGGTTATAGTGGATATAATCAAATTCAAATAGCACCAGAAGACCAAGCCAAGACTACATTCAGAAGTCCTTGGGGGACATTTGCATATAGGTAGATGCCATTTGGCTTGTGCAATGTCCCACCAACTTGTCAATGTCTGGTTCTAAGTATATTTTAGCAGCAAATAGGGAATGGTGTGGAGGTCTTTATGGACAATTTTTCCACCTATAGAGCAGACTTCAAACAAGCATTGGACTGATTAGAGCAAGCACTAAAATGATGTGTAGAAACTAACCTAAGGCTCAATTGGCAAAAAATCCACTTAATGGTCCAAAAGGGCATTGTATTAGGGCATAAAATTTTACAAATAGGGATGGAGGTAGATCTTGACAAAATTAAAGTCATCCAAGGAATCACTCGTCAACCTGAAACTATAAAATACATCCAATCATTCCTTGGAGATACTGGCTATTATAGACACTTCATCAAGAACTTTTCAAAGATTGCAAAATCATTGGTATAATTAATGAAGAAGGAAATACCCTTTGAATGGACCAAGGAATGTGAGCTAGCTTTCCAAACCTTGAAGCAGAAGCTCATAGAAACACCCATTCTACAAGCTCCTGACTGGTCCAGTCCATTCCACATAATGACTGATGCATCTAACTTTGCTTTAGGAGTCATACTTACATTGTTAGATGATCAAAATGGACCCTATTACATTCACTATGCAAGTTGAAGTATTGCTAGTGCACAACTCAACTACACCACAACAAAAAAAGAGTTAATGGCTATGGTGTTTGCACTAGAAAAATTTAGGCATTATGTATTGGGTTATAAGATATTTGTACACACAGATCATAGTGCAATATGGTTCCTAATGAATAAACCAATGGTGAGCCCTTGCATCATATGATAGCTCGTGATCTTACAATAGTTCTATCTTACAATGATCGATCGTAAAGGCACCAAGAATGTTGTTGTTAATTATTTATCTTGGTTACGATGGGACAACAAAGAGGATGAATATCCAATTTCTGACTGCTTCCCTAATGAACTCCTCTTTGCAGGTGTAATGAAAAATCAATTAACCATAGATAAAAATTGGTATAGTAGCATTCTTACCTATCTTCTCACACAAGAAACACCACAAGGGCTAGACGTTAAAAAGAAACAACAATTTCTTCACTAAGCCAAATATTTCATGGAAATCAATGGACACCTTTATAAGGTATGTTCCAATGGCGTGGTCTGATGGTGTGTTCCCAATGTAGATCAATTACAAGTTCTCCAAGACACTCATAAGGGCCATTTTGGGGGTCTTTACACTGGGAGATGAACAACCATTAAAATCTTGCTTACAGGATATTATTGGCCTACATTGTTCTAGGACACTCATCATTTTGTCCAATCTTGTGAGTGCTACCAATGCGATGGGGGAATGACTGCTAGAATGGAGGGTCTACAATAATGGATTCAACCTTTAGAACCCTTTAAGATCTAGGGTATTGATTTTATGGGGCCTATCACACCAATGTCCAATGGAAAAGCCTACATTGTTGTTGTTGTTGACTATTTTACAAAATGGGTAGAAGTAGCCACTGTTATTGACTATACATCATCTACCGCTACACGATTTATTCAACAACAAATCATAAATAGGTTTGGTGTGCCTTGTGCACTTATTTCTTATAATGATACACATTTTACAAGTGTGACCTTTTGAAAATTAATGCAATGCTTAGGAGTTGAGCATAAGCTAACTACACCATATCATCCTCAAGTGAATGGTCAAGCCAAGGTCACCAATAGGGAGATCAAAAAAATATTGACACGAACCATTAGCAAATATAGGCGAGACTAGAGCACCAAACTAAATGATGCTTTTTGGGCATACCGCTCTACATGGAAACTCCCTATAGGCTATTCTCCCTAGGAGTTAGTGTATGGTAAACTTCCAACACTTCCTATCCAAGCTGAGCTACATACACTATCTACAACATGTGACCTCAACCTTTACCTCAGTCTAGCATAGAAAGAATGGTTAATGAACCTTAACTTACTAGATGAAAATCAATTAGCCACCTTGTCATCCAACAAATTGCACAAGGCCTTCAACAAGCAATGTCATGACCTAAGAATTAGGAAAGTTACATACCAACTAGGAGATAAGGTTCTTTATTGGAATCCTGCACATGTGCCACAATGAACTAAATTTCAAATGCTGTGGGAAGGACGTTATATCATTCATGAAACTTTTTCTTTAGGGACCATGATGATCTATAAACCTAAAAGCTCGGATAGGAAATTATTAGTCAATATCCAGCAAACCAAACCTTTTCATGAGCCTAAAATGGCCAGTACTAACACTACCTCTGTTAATGGACAACCTTGTTCATTATTTCAGATCTCCTTCTTCCAACTCAGTCATGGGGGAGATGGCCACCAATGCTAACCATTCTAAGCCCTCAGTTTCCTTTGTCTTTTTGTTTACACATTCTTCATCTTTACTTATTTTTTTACACCATCATTAACATTTTTACTATTTCTTTCTCTATTAAATTTTGTTTAANACTTGGATAGGAAGTGTTGGAAGTTTACCATACACTACCTCCTAGGGAGAATAGCCTATAGGGAGTTTCCATGTAGAGCGGTATGCCCAANAAATGTTGATGCTAAGATATGGGTTATTTTGATAAAATAGGCAATGAGTCCATGTCGTCCATTCATCCATACAACTCTATGATCTCCCTTTGTTTTGGAAATGTACTGGCCCTTTTTCTAAGTAAACTTATTAATGAATTGGTGGCTTGGTATTCTTCAAACCAAGGAAAGATTCAAATGGATTGAAAAGAAAGTGACTTCAAGGGGATTTGACACATTTGTGCTGGCTATTCTCTTGGCTACTTGGATGTTTTTCATAGGTTTTTTGCCATTCCGCTATTGACCAATATTAGGAAGTTGACTAAATCAAAAAACTAGTGGGAATTCAAAGCACACCCCTTAGAAATAATAAAGAAACATGGGATACAAGCACTAGTTATGGCACTGGAAAGACATGTTACCCATGCCTAACGGTTCCCTCTAACTAAGGCCCTTTCTCACTTCCTACTCCTCTGTTCTTCTCTTGTTGGAATGGTAGTTGCTTCGTAAAAGTATTCTTGTTACTTCAAGAGGATAGATTGGTCAAGTGTGTTGATGCAAGATTATTGGATGTGGCTAGTCTGAATCTGGATTTGGATATAATTTTATTAAGTCTCCATAACCAAAAAATACAAAAGGGACTTTACACAACCTTGATTTTGGGGACCCCATTCCATTTTCTCTTTTCTCTTTTCTTTTCTTTCCATATTCCACCTCATTGCTGATTTTATGATCAGTCTATATCTTGGTTGATGTATTGTTATTCTTTGGTAAAATCTTGTGGGTAAGTTCCTAACCATTGTCTCCATATGTCATTCCTAGAGCCTACAAACTCTTTGGTTTATGGGTTTGTTAGGGCATAAAGGGCATGAGCCTGCTTTGGGGAGGACCTACTAGCATTCCTTTTTGGTGAAGTTGTTAAGATCTTTCCCTTAAACATTTCTTGCAATCAACTATTTCTTGTTTCACTCCATCCATGACATTGGTCTTTGTTTTTATTTTATTGGCTTCACCATTGATTATTTCTCTCATCTTTCTTGTTCTTTCATTTTCCACCGTATTGCTACTAGAGGTTCGCTCTTAGTCATGGTGGCCTATCGTAAATTTTTCCATTTCATTACATATCTTACCCCTACACCTGGGGTAGTTATTAGTTACAAACCTCTAACCCAGTATCTACCATACCCACAACCTAGCCAAGGTGCTTCATATTGAGGCAAGGTATCAATTACATTATATCTTATCTATCCTTGTTAATTCATGACTATGTTGTGTGTGTAGATGGCACTCACATGAACAATGGACTAGGATAGAAGAGAGCACTTAGGATGGACTTGAGAAAAAAGCATTTACATAGGGAACAAGCTTGATCATGTGGCCATGGATGAACAATGATGTGCACATTTTTGACATTGGCAGCAATGTGCCTCATTTTTCTTTTCTCTCTCTCTCTTCAAGCTGTCAAATGAGGGTTTGGATGTCATCTATGTATAGTGTTCACCACAATGGTTATGAACACCAATGTTGTAATATGTTTGTCAATCTGTTCACTAGGCACTTTGAGTCTGTCATTCCATGTCACTATTAGTTGTCGTTCAGTTAATAATCCCATACCTTCCCAATATTTTGTAAGGAACACAAGGACAAGTTTCCATTTAGTCATGGGGCTATGATGAGTCCTGATATTAGGCCCTTAATATCGGACTCGTGATATTGGGCCCTCGATATCAAATACGTGATATCGGAGTGGTTGAAGAGATATTGAGCATGCAATGTTGGAACTTTTCTTGTCGCCTATAAATAAGAGACAAGGGCACTTAATTTTGCAATTAGTTTCTTAGTCCCTTAGTCAAACTCTTGTAGTTTTCTCTTTCTAGAGTTAGAATTATTTCTGAGTGTCTGCAGTAGGAGTCATAGAGTGAACAGATCTTGATTTGAGCATTGTGTACTTGAGCACACCTTGTGACCAAAAATAAAGATGAACTTTATGATAAACCTTGCAACATTCAAAATAGCTTAATTATTGTGTTTCATGTTATTTACTATTGTTTGATACTTTCAATAGTTAATTGATGTTATTTCTATTGAATTATTAATTATTACTTATCAATGAATTAGCACACTCAGTCCACTTCGAGCATACGTGGGAACACTTGGTAACCCAGTAACAACTAGCGTTTGGTAATCCCAGTAGTGTTACATTAGTTTAGGATGTATCCAGACAGTGGAAACAAATGTTGGTGTTAGGATTTGATTCACATTAGAGTTATAAAAATCCATTAATTAATTAAAACTTTTCATTGCACACACTTAGGAGATTAAGATATAAAATGTAAAAAGCATAAAAATCATATACCTCAAGTTTACTTAACCATACAATTGTGCCTTACAAGTAAGCTTGGGAAGACAACGATCACATAACCCATCCTTGTTTTATGTAAGCGCATAAGCACTTAATCCTTGGAGTTTGACCGGATTGAGTGTGAACGCTTGTATTCATATGGTTGGGTGTAGGGATACCTAGCTGCTCATCAAATACCCTCAAGAAGAGTTAACCCAAGCCTTAAAAACTATTAAAGATAAAATTTCTAAACTATGGAAAGAAGGCATTGTTAATACAATAGCTGATAGTAAATGGGTTAGTCTCATCACTATTGTACCAAAGAAGGAATGTAAATGACATGTTTGTATCGATTATACAAAGCTTAATCAAAATAAAACAAAATGAATAATTTTTGTTTATCCTACATACACCAAATTTTAGAAATGTTGAAAGGGCATGAATATTACTATTTCCTTGATGGATTTAGTAGTTATAATCAAATAGCCATAGGTTCCAAGAATCAACAAAAAACCACTTTCACTGACCCTCATGGTATTTTTGCATACCAAAAGAATGCCATTTGGTCTTTGTAATGCACTAGCAACCTTTCAAAGGGCTATGATATCTATTTTCATTAATATGCTAGAAGAATATGTGGAGGTATTTATGATGATTTTTCATTGTATGGAGATACCTATGAACAAAATATAGAATAGTTAGAGTATATCTTAGATAGATGTATTGAGATAGATTTAAAACTTAGTTGGAAAAAGAGTCATCTAATTGTAACAAGTGATGTAGTTTTAAGACATGTATTTAAAAATAGGGGATCAAAATGGTGAAGGAAAAGTTAATTTTATATTAAAAATTTGAGCACCAAGTAACTTGAGAACACTTAGATCATTTTTGGGAGATGCTAGATATTATAGGAGATTCATTAGAGACTTTTTAAAGATTTCTAAGTCTCTTTATAATATCCTAGGAAAAGATGTACCTCTTACTTAGACTAATGAGTGTTAATAAGCTTTTAGTGAAACTTTACCTTCGATACTTAATTCCCAAATTAGAATTTTTCTTTGATTTGATGTATGATGCTAGGGATACGGTTGTAGGGGCAATTATAGGAAAATACATACAAAATAATCCTAGAGTAACTTACTATGTGTTAAAAAGTCTAAATCAAGCACAAATAAATTATACAACTACTGAGAAAGAACTTATAGAAATTTCATGTCTTAGATAAGTTTAGAAATTACCTTATAGGTTACAAGATTAGGATATACACAGATCATTTAGCTATCAAGTTCCAAGCCAACAAAAAAGATATAGAATGCTAGAATTACAAGATGGTGCTTACTACCGTAAGAATTTAATATGGAAATTGTTAATAAGAGAGGGGGAGATAATATTATAGTAGATAAAATTTCTAGGATAGAAGAATTGAAGGAAAATTGAACCAAAGAATAATTTAGTGATAAATTCATTTTTAAACAACTTTTTCTAGTTAGGAAACATCCATGGTTTGTAGATGTAGTTGACTAGTAGTTATAATGAAGGCACCAATCCACTAGAGTTAATAGGAAAAAAATCCTTGTTGAAAATGTAATAAGATATATATTGAGTGATCCTAATCTATATCAAATTTGTAGGGACAAAATAGTTAGAAGATATCTTGTAGTAGATGAACAACAAGAAATCCTTCATATGTGTCATGATGACTTTGGAGGAGGATACTTTGATAGTCATAGAACAACATTAAAAATATTACATATTGGATTTTATTATCCCACTATCTTTAAGGATGATTCAACATATGTTTAAGGATGTGATAGTTATTAAAGAGTTGGAGAAGTGTTAAAAAGGCAAGAAATGCCACTTAATCCCATATTAATAATGGGACATTTCTATGTATGAGGTATAGACTTCTAGGGCCATTTCCACCGTCAAATGGTTGTCAATATATCTTAGTTCATATAGACTATGTGACCGAGTGGGTAGAAGAAAAAGTAATTACAACAAATAAAGTTAAGTTAGTCATGACATTTCTAAGAGAACATATTTTCATATGATTTGGGACTCCATATGTCCTTATTAGTGGTTAAGGAACTCATTTCATGAACAAAGTCATCGAAAGATTTCTTAAAAGTTGTGGAATTCAAAATAAAATAGCAACTTCCTATCATTTTCAAAGAAATGATGAAGTTGAAAATGCCAACTAAATCATCCTAAAAATCTTAACTAAAATAATTTTTTCTAAAAAGAATGATTGGTTAGTAAAATTATAAGATGAAATATGGACTTATAGGATTACCTTTAAACCAAATTTAGGATACTCATGTTGTTAATTTTTTATGTTAAAGAGTAGTTTCTACCCATAGAAATTAAATACCAATCTTCAAGACTAGCTAATCAACTTAGCTTTGATGAGGAATTTAATCAAGATATTAGAATGAATCAAATACATGAACTTGATAAGTTGCAAATGCATGCATTTGATAGATAATAAATAATTAAATATATGAAACTCATACATGATAAAAATATACTTAATAAGCAATTTTCAAAAGGAGATATAGACTTTTTCTATAATATAAGATTACATAAACTTCTTGGTAAGTTGACAATGAAGTAGAAAGGTCCATACCTAGTCTTACAATGTAGTAGAAGTATTTTAATTTCATCCTTAGAAGAATTTTCCAACCCCATTACTAGTAAATGGACAAATATTAAAACCCTACTATCAACATTAAATAGAATAACTAGGTGAGGATGAGTTGGTAGAGTTAGGCGATGCTATCTACCCAACTAAGGAAATAAAAAATAATAGTAAGGAAACTTGAGTGAAGTTTTTAGAACTTGGATATTATGGTGGAAAATTATCTTAGTGGTTTTTTGATATTGAGGATTTTTAGGAGAGCTTTTATAGCAAAAATTTGTTTTGATAGGGAATGACCTGAAGATGAAAAATACTAGTATCTCTCAAATTGTAGAGACTATGAAGAATTTTAAAGCTTTTGATTTTATTTTACCTAATGATTTATATGAATCTCTATCAAAAGATATCACATCATGATACATATTTTTGTAGATTATTTAATTTTTTTTGCAAATAAGGGTTTTGCATTAATGATTTGGGAAATTTTCGAATGCTATGAAATTAATGTTTTACATGCTCACTATTTTTTTATTCTTTTTGCTTGTCAAATTGGCCAATTCTAAAAGAGTTGAAAAATCATTGGACCTTAAAATTTTTATAGATCAACATAATACTTTTATTATTTAGTAATGAAAAATGCCATTTGGAATGGAAAAAATGGTAGTTTGATGGGTTTTATGAGGGGTATACATTTTTGTACACTAGAAACACTTGTAGGGGGTAAATCTCATCTACCCCTAGCATGGAGGAGTGGGAGGTTTTCCTTTAGCTTGGAAACTTTCCTCCCTAGCATGGAAACTACATGCCCCTATCTTGGAAGCCATAAAAGCTAGATTTCAACATTCCATGCACTCCAACATTGACTAATGACTATAGCAAGGATGGTAGAAGGCTCAATGTGGAAGATCTATCTTCAGCATAGAAGGTATGCCTTTGTTACTATTCATAGTAAATGGAATGACCATGGGGAAAGACACTTACTATATATGGTAACCTCCAAAATTTAGGCATCCATATCACTTGTACAAGGTAGAAATTTGCAAAAAATTTGATAGCCAATTTGTAGCCATTGTGTAGCCAAATTATAGCCAAATCATAGCTATTTTGCAACACCATTCATGGCCTAGAACCTATAAAAACCAGCCTCAAACATGATTTAGAGGTTCCACTTTTTTGACACTTGAATGCATTGATCATACATACATTTTTCAAAGCAATAATTCCATACTTGGGCATTTTCAAGCACTCAAGAGCTCTTACAATCTCCCATGTTTGCATTCTTTTGAACCTAGAGTGGAAGCACTATAACTCTGTTACCTTGAGACTTGTGGATTTTTGGTGTCAATGCTACATTTCTGGGATTCCCAAACCCTAGTGTGGAGCAATTTGGTAGCTAAGGTTTTCATTTTTCTCATCTCTAGCAGTGACTAACATTACAGATCCAAAGTAGTAGCAAAGGAGGTTTAATAGCATTGGGAGTGGCAAGACATCTAGATCATGGAGTTGAACACATTAGCTTCAATGGACCTTGAACCCCCACTCAAGTGAACCCTCCTGTTGCCCTCTTAGGTACACTTTGTACATAATCTCTTAACTTTACTTTATTTTATTCTTTTTGAAAATAGAGTTTAAAATTTTGATTTATGTTTAAATTAATTTTGTCATTTATTTTAGTGAATTTATATTACCTCGATCGGTAATCATATCATTTATCTCATTTTGCATTTCATAAGTCCCTGGTTCATCTACTGGACTAGCTAGGGCACTTCAAATCCCATTTTTTAAGGCCCTAGGGATTTGGAGTTGAGGCTGCTATGCTAGATCTATCAGTTTTTCTAGCAATTGTTTTTTCCAATTGCAATAATTTTCTTGGTGCTAGAAGAAGGGTCTCTGCCTAAAAACTGTGACCAAATCTATCTTCTCCATAGCCAATATTGCAAATTAAAAGCCTTTTTCTAACTTTTTGTAGCTAAAAATCCCAAAAGATCAACATTACAACTCATCCCCCCTCCAATCAAATCCCAATGTGGAAGTTTCAGGTGTTTGAATTTTCAAGATTTTCACAACAGTTGCATTGAATTTCAAGGCCAATGTTGGCATCCCATAAAAACCTTAAAAAATTCAACACTACCCATTCCCCCCTATGACCAAAGTTGTAGCATGGAAGTTGTAGGTGGTTCAGGTGGTGACTTTTCACAGCAGTTGCTATGAATTTCTCAGCAAATGCCATTGTTGATACCTTTCCTTTTATTTTCCTTTTTGTTGCTAATTTTTTCCAATTTAAAAAGTGGATGGTGAAATCCTTTTAGAAACCATCAAGCTTCCAGAAGTTAACTTCCCCTCATCTTTCCAAGGTGAGAAAATTGACAACATGCTAAAACTAGTTTTAGTGAAAAAACACTAACTTTCCACTTTGGTCTCATCCTTTCCCCCCATCAACCTTGGATTAGACAATGTGAGATTCCCATCCCCCTTCTTTTTCCCCCTACCATACCTAGCATAGAGAAAGTTGGGAGGCTAGCATGTGTGAGGCTTAACACCAACATTTTTAGCTTTCTATTTTTGGTAAAGGGGTAAACCTCCATTATCCCCCACTTACTAATTATAGAAAGTGCTTCATTTTCAGCCATTTTTGCTTCCTTTAACCATTTTTGAATTCCACTTATTCAGATTTACCTTTATTTTTGCCTCTCATAGCCTATTTTAAAGCTATAGCCATGTATTTCCAATAGTCCACCAAGTTGCCCCTTACCTTTACTAGTGAAGATCCTAGCTAATAAGCCATGAGGGTCTATGATCTCAAAGACCCTACTATCATTGAATGTAGGTAGTCTTTGAGGGTTTGGGGGAAAAATCTTGATTTTGCAGCCATAAATGAAGACCAATATAACTTCATTTCCATCAAAATATAGGCTGGCATGCTAATTCCACATTTGGAAGTAGAAGCCAAAAGGAAGTTTGAACTCATCCATTGCAATGGTAAGGAGTACATCCCTTGCCCCTATGAACAAATACCTCTAACTGATATCTATGCTGGTATCTTAGCCCAATTTATTGAGATAGAGAAAGAAGAGGACAAACATAGCTTAGAGGAACAACAAGAAGAGGAGGATGAATTTACGGTGGAATCTGAGCCTAAAAACATCCTAGAGGGGATTGTTCCAAAAAGCAACCCCCAAGGCCATTGAGCCTTCCCCTCATGCCTTTGTTTCCTCCATGGACATGGCACCACCATATTCCACTTTCTCATACCCTACCATAGCTAATCCCACACCAGTTATAACCATACATTAAACTAATTGATGTTACAATCAATGACCTATATAACTTATTAATGTCATTTGCCACACAGTCATGGTCTATGCAACCATTGATAGTGGTTTTCACCACTACAAATCCATTAACTATCCATCTAGGGTCCATTGTGGAACCCCAAGCAACTCAAGGGTCACACACCCCCTTTGTCCCATTTGTGCCTCAAGTACCAGAACAAACTTCCTTTTCCTTGTTTGGCCCACAAGCTACAAGCATAATGCAACCATTTCTTTCTATATTGCAATCCATAGTAAGGTCACAAGCCTCACAATAAATGCCACAACCTTATGTGCAAACCCCATAGCCAATAGGGCCATCATAGGATCTAGATCAAGTCTTCCAAATGATCTAGGACTTGATAGAGGAGTTGAAGAGGCTTAAAGCCTGTACTTCACAAACTGTCAAGATTATGAACTTCTACCAAGGTGATCTCATCAGTCCAGTGATCCCACCCTTGACACTTCTTCTTGCTGTCCCTATTTCCTAATTTAGCAAATATAACATAGAAGGTGACCCTAATGCTCACCTTATAATCTTTAGATCTAAATGCTTACTCTTATAGCCATGGCCTCATGCCATCATGAGGATTTTCTTCATGTCCTTGAGTGGAAAAGCACTTGATTAGTACTGTGCCTTACCTAGAGGATCCATATCATCTTTAGAGGACTTGATAGCCTAGTTTTTAAACCATTTTAGATATAACTTAAAGCCTAACACAATGCTTGACCAACTCATGAAGGTCAAGTAGGGACCCTTAGAACCTATGTAGAAGTTCATTCAAAGGTGGAATGTACTCTTGAATGAAATACCAGAGCATATAGCCAAAGCACACATTTTATCTATATTCAAGGGAGTGGTTAATCACTTTATCAAGTTCAAACTCTACTACCTTGACTTGTGGTTCCTCAACTAAGCATTTTTCCAAACCAAGAATATAGAGGATGTTGTGGAGGCCATTCATG
This sequence comes from Gnetum montanum, assembly GCA_015680685.1. Classification (NCBI taxonomy): domain Eukaryota; kingdom Viridiplantae; phylum Streptophyta; class Gnetopsida; order Gnetales; family Gnetaceae; genus Gnetum; species Gnetum montanum. The sequence goes on from MNCI01007284.1 coordinate 69,501, forward strand.
ATTTGGCCTAAGTAGCATATAAAAGTCAACATACATGGAGAGACAAAGATAAGAACAAAAAAAATAATATGATCATAGAAACTATGACCAAAGAGGCAAAGACTACAGACTCCAAGGACCAACCCACCCAAGGCCCCCACTAATGACTACAATAACCAACCATCAACCTCTAGGATCATTGCATAGACAATAACCAAATCCAATTTTGAAAGCAAGGATAGGTCCAAATACTCTACTTTCCCATTAAAACCATCAAATCCATTAGACCAAATTTTGAAAAGTGGACATATTTAATACAAACAAATGTTTGAAGATTCTTGAAAGAAGCATGATATGATTTGTGAAATAGCCAAAGATCCCACTAGAGATATGAAAGATGATCCACAATTGCCTAGGTACTTCAAGCTAGATCACTTATGCCACTATCACTAGCTACTAATCATGACACATACTTTAATCTCACATTGAAGGATGGCCTATAGAGGATGATAGATAAGGGGAAGCTAGTCTTAGATGTTTCCAACTTGATCCAACCACAAAATTAGTCAATGTAGATCTATAAGAACCCTTTGAATGCTAATGATAGCCCTTACGTTATTTCAGCATTTAACATTAATGATGACCAAAGATTCATAAGAGAACCATTCATGATCTGAGTACCCCCTTGTGATGAAAAGGGTTTTTCAGCTTCTACCAATCTAAGATCCCCCTTTGTCATAAGAGTGTGATCATGAATGACTCTGAGGGATCCTTTTGTCATCAAGGTATCTCAACCTGATACAACCAAAGCAAATGTACTTAACCAAATTTACAACAACTTCTTGTAGTGGCTAATGCTACTACCTCTTCCTCACAACCAATGGTTAACAACCAGTAGACCTCAACTAAGCAAATGAAGAAGCATAAGAAAAAGCCTAGCAATAAGGGTTACAGGTAGACATAGAGATGAAATGAAGTGGGTTCATCAAAGTCCATTCACATTTTAGCTATACCTATGACCTCCTTTTTCCAACCCACTCCAACTAATAAGCCATAAGAGGACACCAAAGCCCATAACTAGAAGAATGAGGAAAAACCCCAAAAACCACAACCTAAAGTTAAAGTTTGCATTTTGGGGCACATGGAGGAAGTAAAGCACAACTAGGGTGTCAAGGCCATGGACAACAATAAAAACTTCCTTAATTCAATAGATCAAGTCAGGCAATCCCTCAAGAAGAAAAACATAACTCTAAGCTTGTAGAACTTGATCATGACTTCCACCACACATTGTGAGGCACTAGTCAAAATTTTGACTTCTATCCCCATTAGTGAGGACATCCCCATTGATGAGGAAGCCATCCATGTAGTGATGGTTCCTCCCTAACCAAGGGAGGAGAAGTCAACATCCCTAGTACTTTGTGATAGAGAAATCAAGGTTAATCCCAAAAATGGTGAAGTAACTAGGGCTACTCTATTCACAACCATACATGTAGGGTGATTTAAAGTACATTGGATGCATGTTGCTGATGGGGCTGCAACTAACGTCATTCCTTGCACCATTGTTGAATGCTTAGACCTAATTAAGAAAATATAGACTACATTAATAGCTATCCTTAAGGCTTTTAACAGATCAAGGGTTGCCATCAAGGGATCTATCTTCTTATACTTTGTAGTAAGAGAGTAGTTCCCCAAAATCATCAATTTCTTAGTGGTGGAGGAAACACCAGGGTTCAACCTTATCCTAGAAAGACCTTGGTTGGTTTAATTATGAGCCATATCCTCACCCATCCATTAAGAAATTCACCTTCCTTATGAGGGAGGTGAAATTATCATTCATGGTGATAATGCATTTCCCCTAGTGGTTAAAAGTATGAACATAGAGTAGGGGTCTAAAGTGGAGATTCAAGAAGAAGCTCATGGCCATGAAGTTCAACAACCCAATAGAGAGCCACAACCCAAGAAAGCCAACGATGAAAATGATAAGCAATGGGATGCGTTATGGGATGAACTCCCTTTTAACATCATAAGAAAAGGGGATGATTAATATAAGCTTGTGTAGAGTAGACCTTACTCATTTCATAATCTTGTAAAGATTAGGAAGAATTTTCACAAGTGAAGTTCACCTTAACCTTTTCATCCCATGCCCCTATAACTAGATGCATTGATGGCTACGTGGCCTAACCTTTCTTTCTTAATCTATTATACCTTTTTATGCACTTTTTTTTTACTCTTGATGCATATACCCTAAGTTTCTAATTTCATTTGCCTTCTTACTTATTACAGGATTTCTTTTTCTTTACTCTTACTCATGTTATCACCAAAAAAATGGCCTACCCTGACCTTTAATTGGAAGAAATAATTGTACAATATGGCCTGGCATTGCCTTAAACTGGTGAAGATAATTGCACAATATGGCCTGCAATGGCCTAAAATTGACAAAGGTAATTGCATAATGCGGCTTGCTATGGCCTTAAACTAGTAAAATTATAGCCTACTATGACTCTAAACTAGCATCATATTCTATAAGACTCTAAACTAGCATCATGGTCCACTAAGACTTTAAATTGGCAATATGGCCCATCATGGCCTTAAACTGGCAATACAATACAACTTGTGCCTGCCATGGCCTAGAACTAGCAAACATATTTTTTATTATTATGCTTCTTTTTTTGCATCAATTAGCCATTTGATGTTATAGCCAAAAACATCAACATATCCATTCACAACATCTATAGCATTTGCAACATTTAGTACAATAATATATATATATATATAGCCAAAAATGAAACCAACATTTTAAATTTAAATTTAAAGTGTTCATAACATACATAGCCATGGCCACACTGTGTGGCAAAAATATCAAAAAATAATAATAATCACTTATAACATAAACTTGGCTAATATTAGCCATTAACATGAAAATAAAAGTAATGTAGGCAACAAGTTGAAAATGAGCAGATGGAGGATGCTAAGGGGCATTTGAAGGAGGAAGTGGTGGATCATCTCCACCCTCACCATTAGGGTTGAAAATGTCTCTTGATGTCTGAAATAAAACAATACATAGCTAGTTAGTGACCAATAGCCAAAACCATAACTTAAAAAAAAATATAAAACATAAAATGCATCAAACCTATGGGGATTTCAGCTCCATAATTTTTAGGGGTAGATGTGGAAGGCCTTCCTCCAAATGATGAAGAATACGGCCTTTCATCATGTTGACCTAGTCAACATCCCCAAGATCAACATTAGAAAGGATGCTAGTCTTATCTATCATAGTCTAGGTAGGTGGCTCCTAAGTAATGGAAGCTGTAGAAGTCTTGCCTATAATAGTGGTAATCTAAGTAGTAGGGAATTGCTCCATTGTGAGAGTAGTCTTAAAAATATAATAAGCACTCTCCACCTAGATTCCCTAGATGAATAACTCTCTCTTGAACCATTCAATTGATGCCTCCTTGAGCCACTTAAGGTAGGTACCATGATTTGCCTTGTACTATCACTTGTGGACCTTTTGTTTCTTACCCTATTCTAGGACCCAAGCATAGTGATCTTTCTAGTCCTTAATCTTTTGGGAGATGAGGTCCATTTGCATTTGTTGTTTTGTCATCTCTCGTAGAATTGCTACTTTGTTCCAAATGGTATGCCAATAGCAAGTCCATGTGATCTCCTTGGTCTATAATTCCTTTGAGTTAGTCACTTGGGCTACCAAAAAGGCCTTGTGGTCTTGGAGATCTCTAATAGTTTCCTCCTACCATTAAGTCTACTCCCTTCCACAAATTCTTGCCATAGGCATCTGTTGGACCTCTTTAGCTCCCATGAATTTTTTGCACACGACATTGCTAGATCAGTAGTAGTCTTGTACAACTTCAAGGGTACACTAGGTACATCAGAGAGAGGCTTAGACAAGGAATCAATGTCCATGTCTTAGCTGGGGTTCCACTACATAGTAAGCACTACACAAACATTAAAATATAGCCAATAAACATAAGGTACAATCTAAGATAGCCATAACATAAGAAAAACCTATGACATAGCCAAATAACTAAGGTCCATAAAATAAAGTCCTTACTATCTCAGGTGCAACCTATTGAAATTGATCGATGATGTCCTTAGTTATCCCACACATGAACTCCACCTTTTCTAGGGTCTCCACCCATGAGTTCACATGAAAATTAGGGATACAAGCTTACACTGGTGGCTCAGGAACTACTATAAGCATAACAATCATCAAATGGTTAGGATGAAAACCAAAATTAAACCATAAGATATAATAAGAGCATTAAGGCATGAGCATACCTGACTCCTCCTCCTCTTATTTTGGAATGTTGATGGGGGATGTACCTAGCATCACCTCACCAAACAAGGCATCTAGATCATTTATATCTACATCAAAAAACCCTTCAACCCCAGGTTTCTTTAGTAGTGCATCTTCTACATGCCTTTGTTCTTCCTTCACAACAACTTGGGCTATCATAACCTAACATTTTTCTACAACCATAAAACATTCAAAACCGATTAAGACATGAAACCATAAGATAGCCATAAACTTTAAAACATAAAATAGCCAAACTTAAACAAAGAATACCTATTACTTCTTGTTATGATGGCTTAAGTTTAAGCTTAAGCTTCTTTGGGATGGGTTGGTCTAATGTTGGTTGTGCTTCTTCCATAGGCCTCTCAAGTTTCTTTCTAGTTATCCCTTTAGCCTCCCTATGTTGTCACTTGGCTTCTAGGATACTCACTGGAAATGTGAGAGGCTCCTTATCATCTGTGCTACCAAGGAATTCACACTACCTAACGTTAATATTCTTGGTGGTAATGGACAATGTATCATCCATCTCCTTTGGTGGGTTTCTGGCCTACACTATTGGATAAATGTGGTTTGTATAAGGATTAGAAAGTTGGCTTGGGTCTTGGGAAATCCATCATCCATTCCTATGCACCACCAAAAACTCCACAAAAATTTTTAAATAACCCAAAAAATGCAAAATTCATGTGTATTATTGTAGAGATATCCTCATTGAGTCTAAGGATCTCCTCCTGAAGGCTAATAGCCAAAGCAGCCACCCAATTGAACTTGGTTTCATCCATTGAGACCTTCTTAATGGTCCAACTTTGTGCAATGCTAATCACTTTCTTTTATGACAATAGTTTAGGGAAAGCATGATACCTGAACAAAGGATATGATTCCTTTGCATCAGGGTTTGTAGAGCCTTCCATGGAAATTTTGGAGTGGTCCATGTTGGTACTAAGTCACTCTAAAACTTCATTAGAATGGCTCAATTCCTTCACTATCCTAGTGGGAATCTTTACCTTGTTAGTAAGGACACAAAAAAGGTTGCAAAAGAGGCCCTCATCAATATCCATGTTAACCTTCACACCTCGAATGATGATGCTAAAATGAGTAGCCTTCTCATCGAAGGAGTTGATGACATGCAACATCTCTATAGCAGAGATGGAAGGTATAGGTACCATAAATATGCTAAGCAAACTTGCATGCTAGATCTTTGTTTGAATGTACCTAGGAACTTGTTCCCTTAGCCACTCTTATGCTAGTATCACCTCACCAATGTTTAGGATGATGGTATCCTCATGACATGCTCCTAAAAATGGTATGATGACATTAGTAGAGGTGGAAGATCCTACAAGGTAACAACCAAAGTTTAGAAATAACATAAGCAAGTTTAACAACTAGTTAAAGTAGTAGAACACTTAGAGTTTTTATAACCATAAAATATTAGAAGCTATAGCCTTTATGTTTACCTTTCTTCTTCTTCTTCAGTGTGGTTTGAGTGAAGGTACCAACTACAATGGTTTGATTCATGGAGTTAGTAGAATCCATCCACCAATTGTGTATCATCTTGTTATCCTTACACTTCTTGTATACAATGTTGAACCTTGTAGTATATGCATCAAAGTCCCCTTTTAATTGTTGATACACAATAGTTCTAATCTATGGGCCCCTAGTGAATTCATCTAGGATAGTTTGAGTCATTGCTAAGGTTTGATCATTAATGATCAAGCACTGATCATTGATTTGCTATCTACAAGAAGTTCATAAAATCAACGAAGTTAGGAAAAGTAGCCAATAAACCTAATAAATCCATAAAAAAACTATAGCAACTAAGCTTACTTAGGTAGACAATACATGATGTTGGGAAAGTTTTGGAACAATGTATGGGTTCTATGCACTACCATTAGAGTATTTTTAGCATTGTATTGGCTATACTTTGGCATCATCTAGATCTCAGTAAAGTAACATGGGCTTATCGCATCTACTGATGCCCCTGATGTCCTAGGAGGTCGATTGTTAGTGATGAACTTGACAAATAGGTGGGATTCTTGAGAGAAAAAGTTCTTCACTATGGCCCTAGCCACATCTACAGATAAGTGTGACCATAGCATCACACTAATGTTTTGTAGAATGTAGGCAAGGAATTCCCTTGCCCCAAGCTAGAACCATAGTGAAGCCTTCCCCAATGACATGTCAAGAAGTGGGGTGTTGGCCTTGGGATGGCCAATATAGCATAAAATTCCCACCAACTCCACAATGATGAGGATGATCTTTAGGTAGACCTTGCATGAAGCAAAGCAATAGCATTATGACCAATTAGAATTTCTTAACATCCTAGTCGGGGGTGAAATTAGCCCATGTAAAAAGCTCTAAGGTGTTTATTCAAGTTAGTTGAATAAATTCCACAAAAAAAAAAGAATTTTTATAATCTTTCATAACCTTTTACTACATAGCCAAAGTATTATAGCCAAAACTTTATAGTTGGAATTAAGCTTTAGTTTAAACCATGCATAAGCTTAGAAAAAGCGTTAAAACCTAGAAAAAGGGCATATAGCCATAATAAAAAGCCTGCTAAAAATAAAAAAAGCCTTTAATTTTCTTACAAAAAAATTTAAAACATAATTTTTATTTAGAAATCATGGAAGTTAACAAGAGTAATCTCTAAGCCTGTCAACTACATCCATCGCCAAAGGGGTAAAGGACTACAACCATGATACAACCATAACCAAATATATATGAATATTTCATCCAAGCTCCAATTTTAGTGATTCCACCATGGAAGGAATTCTAAAATCACAAGCCCTTCAGCCATGACCTTTACAACCAAAGATACATAACCATTTTTTCATGAAACATAGACAAATCTAGCAAAAATTGTAGCTATCACCAGTAACTCGCTTTCATGCAGGGTTAGTAAGAAATTCATTAAAAATTTATTTGATCTCCAAATGCAGTGATTTAACCACCATTTGAAAGATTAAGCCCTATGCACCCACACTTAAAAAAAATTCAAAACTGTTATTGTTTATGAAGAAAAAATTCATCAATTTGGACAAAAATTTGGAAATGCACATACCTCCTTTTGAAATAGGATTAATAAAAAATTCATTTTAAGTCCAATTGGAGTGATTCCGCCTCCAATAGAAATATGAAGCCAAGGCCCACACAACCATCACCAAAAAAGCCAAAAATTTTACTATTTTCTTAGAAAAAATTTGTGAAGTTACATGAAAATCTAAAAACAACATAAAAAGCCTAATTGCATGACCTTAGGAAAACAATCATAAATTAATTGTTTCAAAGCCAAATCAAACAAGAGAATAGTAATTGGAAAGTTAAATTTATGGCTACAAACCCATAACATTGGATTTGAAAAATATATAGTATTTTTCTTAAGAAAAAATACACAACATTGCTTGCTTTTTTCATGTAAAAAGCTAAAAGGCAAAAATCCAACTTATCATAGCCATAAAAACATAGCTAAAATAGCTAAAATGATCTATATCCATTAGAAAAAACACCAAAATAAGAAGGTATGATTTTTTAGAATTAAATTTTGATGAAAATTAAATCCTAGATTTAAGAAAAATTGTCCTACCCCCAAATTTTGGGAGAAAAGCATGAAAATAGAAAGCCTAATTTCAAAAATTGAATCTAATAAGGCCAAAATAATGAAATGACCATATATCCATGTACAAATGGCAAAAATAAGAGGTGGAATTTCATCAAAATTTCATTTTACCCCCTCTATCAGTATAGATTTGAGAAAAATAACCCAACACATGGTAAGAAAAACATAAGAAAAATAGCTAGAAACAAAAGCAAAAGTGGTAGATTAGACCTAGATAGAGATAGTTCTAGGTAATCATTACAAGTCCCTAGCATGCTTATTTGTCTTTTGAATCCTAGGATTTCAACTCTTTCCTCCACATTGCTTTGGCACCATGGTAGGCTCAACGCTTGAAATAGTTGAAAATTGAGAAGAATGGGAGATCAATGCTGATTTAAAGGAAAATTGGAAGCTTCCATGTAGAATATTGATGCTTTCTACAATCAAAATTTCTACTAGAGCTCTCCTCCAATGTGTTGTTGGTGTAGAATGATAATTCTGATTGAAAACTTGTGAAATTTGACATTAAAAACTTAAACAAAACCTAAATGTCCACCTCTAAACCCTAGTTTCCCATTTAGTGAACCATAAGTCTAAGTGCACTAAAGTGCAAGGTGGGAAAAGTCTCTTTAATTCTAATATTGGTGTAAGTTAAGCTAAAAATTCAAAATTTTAAGTTTTTGGATTGTGGCCCCCACCATACACCTTCCCTCGTAGCCAAAAAGACTACATTAATGCTAAGTTCTAGTCACTTTTAACACTTAAAAATAATATTTCAATATTAACTCCCATGCATCCAAATTGGGGATGGATACATGTCTTTCATTTTACAAAATCATTAAAGTATAACTATTTTACCATTTTTGGTAGCTACAACCTACCTTTTTGAACTCAGGCTTCCAAAAGAGGGTTGGACAATGACAAATTTTGACAACATGGGTTTCCATGATGGGTAATTAGTGGAAAACATGGAAGAAGGGAGGTAACACCTATTCTTACCCCCAACACCCATCTAGCCCAAGTTTGATCCTTGAAGTGGGCCCACATGACTTAGAACCCCTCTAAACACCCTTGATAGCCCAGGAACCTTACCAAACCTAGTTGAAACTAGTCAAAACCTTGGGATTGGGTGTTTTACATTGATGGAAGCTTCATCCATGCTAAGCATCTCATCCCCAATGTGGATGGATGGAGAAAAGCCAAAAAGAACCTAAATCAATTGCCTAGTAGCCATTTCTTAAAGCCCGGTGACCCCTATACCCTACCTGAACTCTTTGGAGCATTTGAATGCCCTAAAAGTTGTTAAATATGGCACAAAATTACCATCCCCTTCTCATCCATGTTGGGGCCATCATGCCTAGTGTGAAAGAAAGGAGGGAGACTACATGAGGCACTTGGAAGCCTCCAAACTATTGAATGTTGGCACCCAATATTGATCGTTAACATGGGCAACCCCAAAGGCTGACATGCATGGTTGATTAGGTATTAAACTTACCTAGATCTAACTTTCATGGTTCTTCCACATTGGGGGAGATCTCTTCCACACTATCCAACATGAAAACTAGGAGGATGAAGCTAGGATGGTTAGTTGGGGGGTTCTAGAAATAAGAAAACAATAACAAATTATCTTAGAGTAATACCAGAACCTTCATAGCCTTTTCAAATGCTACCAGAATGCTTGAGATTAGTAAAAATTAATCCCCTAAGGTTATTCCATGCTAGGAAGGACCTCCTCCATGCTGAGCATTCTAATATTAGTGTGGATGAAAGGTCAAAAGCTAAAACTATTGAAGTTTGCATGTAGTTTTACTTCTAGAAGCAACCCAATCCTTCTAGAAGCCACCAAACTTCTAAAAGTCATCTAAAATGATAAAAAATTATCTCCCTTAGGTTATCCACATTGAGGAGGATCCCATTAATGCTAGGAATCCCATCCTCAGCATGGATAGAAAGGGGGAACCTTAAAATCCTCTCATAGTTCTCTGAATGACTAGATTTTAATCCTAGACATTGATAGTCAACACAAGCAACCCTATGGACATGCATGCATAGCCAAAACTAGTAGAAATCAGCAAAAAGTAGAGCCCACTAGTTCCTCCATGCTAGGAACCACCTCTTTCATGTTGGCTAGCATGGAAGAAAGGGAAAAACCTTGGGGGAACTCCAAAATAGCCTTCAGAGACCTTAAATGGACACTAGAAAGCCCTATGTGTGTCCTAGGATCCTATCTACTCTTTCTAGAATCCTCAAACTCTTCAAGATTAATCATAAATAGTTAAAAATAATTTCCTACTAATCTTCCATGCTAAGCATAGAAATAGTAGCATGGAAAAAGGAAGGGAACACCAAAAATCACCTAACAACCATTAAAATGACCTAATCTTAACACTAGGCCATAGCAGTTGACATTGGTAACCTTAGAAACCTACATGCATGGTTGGAAGTGTCAAAAATTCATAAAAGGCAAGGTCCCCTAGTTCCTCCATGTTGAGAGGAATCTCTTCCATTCTGGCTAGCATGGAAGAAGGGGGAAAACTCTTGGGGAAATCCAAAATGACCTTTAAACACCTGAAGCAAACATCCTATAGTTCTACATGAACCCTTAGACCAATTTTACACATTTTGGAGCCCTTAGACCCTACAAGTGAGCACAGAAAGCCAAAAATCTAGTAGCCCTAGTCTTCCACATTAGGCATACTATCCCTAGTGTGGAAAATAAAGGGAAATCTCAAAAACCATCTTGGAAACCTCCAAATTAATTGATTTTGACCCTAAACCCTAGTCCTTGGCCTTAGCAATCCTTGAAGCACACATGCATGATTGATTATAGCCAAAATTGATTCATATCTAAGATTTATGGTTCTTCCATGATAGAGATTCCTTCCTCCATGTTGTCCAACATGGAAACTTAGAGAAGGGGAGGGGGGAGGGGAGGGAATTCATTTGGTGCTCTTAAAGACCTTTAAATGACATAAAATAATCTTGCATGCACTTTAGAATCCTGTTAGCATCCTCTAAATTCTTCAAACATTAGAAAATTGACATAAAAAGGTCAAAAGTTGTTTCCCCTAGTCTTCCACATTGAGCACCTCATTCCCAACATGGAAAAAAGGGGGAAGGCCCAAAAAACACTTAGAAGTACCCAAAATTGCCAAAATTTGACATGAAACCCTAGAAACTCTAACATGCATAGTTGGTTGTAACTCAAATTGGCCTAGATCTATGATTCTTATTTCATCCACACTTTTGGTGGCAAGATGGAACTTTTGGAAGCAAAAGATCTATATCAGAGAAGCCTCAGATCTCATAGCCTTGAGATTTTTCTCATTTAATCTCATTTTAACCTCCACGTCCCATTCTCCCCATTCTTCCATACTAGAGCAACTTTCCCAGTGTGAACCTTAAGATTTTTCTCATTTAATCTCATTTTGATCTCCAAGACCCATTCTCCCCATTCTTCCACACTAGGGTAGCTTCCCTAGTGTGAAAATAGGAGGGTGAAAATCTTAGATGTCATTGCATGACCTCCAAGCATGCCCAAAATCAGCTAGAAACTTGTAGAATCATGACCTACAACCTTAGGAGTCTAGGAACTTGGTCAATGCACTTCTAGGCCACTCTGAATCCACAAAATAAACTTCCCTCCATTTTCCACACTGGGGATATTATGCTTAGTGTGAAAAATGAGAAACTTTATTTCAACATGTTTTAACACTTAAAATCAACTCCAATGGCCTCAAAATGAAGCTAGAGGATGCACAACTTTTGGATCTTGTTCTGACTACATGTTTAACGATGTTTGATCGTTTTTTTGCTTGGATTTTGATTCTCCATGTTAAACCCACTTTCTTTCACACTAGCCAATATGGAAATAGGGGGTTTAAGCCCTAGAACCTACTTTTTGGCCTTTATTGACCTCCAAAGTGCCCAAATTTGATATATTTGGTTGTGCGCTACCTTGGCAAGGCCCTAGAACCTCAATTTTGAATCTTTGGATGCCTAAAAACCTATTTTCCTTGGTTTTCACACTAAGGGTCCCTTCTTTCGTGCTAGCTAGTATGGATATAAGGAGGGCCTAGCATGGAAGCCTCAAAACTCCTAATTTCTAGGTCCACATAGCCTAGAAATAGCCCTAACTAATGCTAGAACTCACCTAATAGCCTTGTAGCCATAAATCATTGTCCACTAAGGCCTAAAACTGGAAAAATCTAAGTCCTTTTGACCTATATTAGCCAAATGTAGCCTCATTTTCTTTATTTTTGCCTTATTACATGATGCTTTAACTTGTTTCATCTTGGTGTTGCATTGTCAACCTTGTTGACCTTATTGTGCCCTTTATGTAGCCTTATATTCTCTTTATTTATCTTATTATAGCTTTATTGGCTTTTGTTTAGCCTTTGATTGGTATCAAATAGTGAGGTTTGACCTTCTTTGACCATCATTGGACACCATGTGACCATGGCCTGCTATGGCCTTAAACTAGCATCGTGGCCTATTAAGGCCAATTATGTCCTTTTTGACAATTTTTAGCCTTATTTATTACTTAGTTTAACCTTCATTGGACCCTTATTGCACTTTGGTTGCTTGTTGTCACCATATTTATAGCCTTGGATGACCTTGTTTGCATTAGAGTAGCATTTATTTGCATAATTTTATTGCATTTTAGCATTATTTATTTACTTTTATCTATGTGCCACTTAATATGCATATGGTGGGAATGCAAGACCAAAGTATGAGTACTTGGAAGAAAATCAGTTTGCCTTTGTGTCTACATGGACCTCATGGTGATGTTGAATTGTGTATTGACCTTGATTGCCTAGATCTTGAGCCTAAGAGTCTTGTCAACCATATATCCTCAATAGGAGAAACTCTAGAATGGGAAAAAAAACCTAGTCAAAACCCTTAACTTAGAGGTATGTGACATAATCAAAGACTCTCTAGTTGAGGTTCTTGTCACAACACATGGTGGTGAGGAGAAAACCCTTAAACTAAGTTCTTCATTGGAACCTCAATATGATCAAGACATCACCAAGATCCTACAAAGCAACATTAAAGCCTTTGCCTAGTCATATGAAGATATGCCAGGCATAGATCCATGTTTAGTCTAGCACAACATCATACTATATCCTAGCATTAGACTAGTTAAGCAAAAACTGCATAGGATTGGACTTGATTTGGCCTTGGCAGTTTGTGATGAGATCTCAAAGCTTTACCAAGTTAGTTTCATTAGGGCTATTGATTATATAGAATGGGTATCCAACATAGTGGTAGTCCCTAGGAAAACTGGGAGTATCTGTATTTGTATTGATTTTTGAGACCTAAATAAAGTGACTATTAAGGATGACTTTTCCTTACCTAGTATTGATCAACATATTGATACTATGGTTGGGCATGTCTTGTTTTCCGTTATGGATGGATTCTTAGGATATAAACAAATTAGGATCAACCTAGAGCATGAACTTAGCATGCCTTTTATGATCCACTGGGGTACCTTTTTCTATACCATGATGCCCTTTGATCTTAAGAATGCTGGAGTAACCTATCAATGAGTCATGACCTATATATTCAGTGATTACATGTTAGGTTTACTTAATGATTATATAGATGATATAGCCATTAAGTACAAAGGGGCCAAAGACCATGCTAATGATCTAGACCTTGTGCTCAAATGATGCTTCAAATATGAGCTTAGGCTCAATTCTAAGAAATGTGTCTTCAGTGTCAAGATTGATAGGATGCTTGGCTTTGTAGTCTTTGAATCAGGGATATGTGTTGATCTTAATAAGGTTAAGGCCATATCAAAATTATTAGTGTCTACCAACCTTAAATAGCTTTAAGGATTACAAGGTAGATAACATTTTATTCATAGGTTTATCGCTAGGCTTATGGATAAGTTACAACCCATGCAACACTTTCTTAAGAAAGGAGTTCACTATGAGTGGATGGCTTAGTGCCAAGAGGCCTTTGAAAACCTTAAATAAGAGTTGAGACAACTACCAATGGTCTATCCTCCACAAGAGGGTAAACTATTCTACATTTACCTTGCCATCTTCAACACATCCATTGCCTCTATACTGTATTAGAAACATGATGATGAAGCAAAAATTTTTGTATACTACCTTAGCCATGCATTAGTTTTGCATGAGATCCAATACAATGAAGTGGAGAGGTATTTTCTAGCACTAGTCTTCTCCTTGAAGAAGTGGAGATAGTAACTCTTTAGAAGCCAAGTGAACATCATTTGTTAAGACAATGTGCTTAAAGGCATAATGACCAACATCTACGAAAGTAACCATATAACTTGATGGAAAGCCATAATTGTAGAGTTTAACCTTCATTACATTTCTTAATCCTCAATAAAAGGTCAAGCTATAGTCATACAACTTATAGTTTCACTTGTCAACAACCAAGTAGTCATAGATCTTGAATTTCCTAATGAACATATTAACATTGTTAGCCAAGTGCTTGAGGGCTATGAGGTGGTCATGTAGTTTGATAGAGCTTAAATTGCCCATGGGACTAATGCTGCTACCATCCTAACATTCCCATCTAATAAGATCCAACCCTTCATCTATCATTTTTATTTTCCATGTACCAACAACATAGTAGAGTATGAGTGTTTGATCAGAGGGATGATGGTAGCTTATGACCTAGGAATTTGATGCTTAGTGATCAAAGGCAATTCAAAACTTGTGGTTAACCAAGTAACTAAGGTCTATGCATGTAAAGCCAAACACTTACAATCATACTATGACCTAGGAAAGAAATTGTTACAACAATTTATAGACATTAATATCCAACACATATCCCAAAATGAGAATTCCATAGCCAATGCCATTGCAACCCTAGCCTTCAGTGTGAAATCAAAGGTGTTTAGTAAGTTGCCCAATTTAACCATGGACTATACTATTCCTAGCATGAAAAATTCTAAGGATACCTTTGTGGCTATCATTAATACTAATCCTTCCAGGGAGTGGTATGATGATATCAAAATTTACCTTATGCATGGAGAATCCTCACAAGGCCTGACTATTGCTCAAAAGGATGTTGTATGCAAGTCATTGAAGTAATATGTCATCATAGGTGATAACACAGTATGTTGACGATTCTATGATGGCATACACCTAAAGTGCTTAGGTAAAAACCAAAGTGAGAACAATCCTAGAGGAGGTTCATGATGATGTTTGTGGAGGACATATAGGATTGAGAGCTATGACCACTGAGATTAGAAATTCAGGATACTATTGGGTCCATATGGAAAATGACAACTTATAGAATGTTAAGAGGTATGAAACATGCCAACAATATAACATCCTTATACATGTACTACCAACTAAGTTGCATATTACTCAAATAACATGGCCATTTCAATGATGGGGGTTAGATACCATTGGAGCCATAATGCCTAAGTCTTTTGTAGGGCATAGCTTCATCATCACCACAACTGAATAATTTACAAAGTGGGTTGAGGCTATTCCCCTAAGGAAGACTACATCTGAGCATGTCTATAGTCTCATCCTAGATAACATTTTAGCTCATTTTGGCATACCCATAACCATAGTTATAGATAATTGACCACAATTTAGTAGTCAGGAAATAAAAGATTTCTATCATGACCTAGGCATTAAGCATTCTTTCTCATCGCCTTATTACCCTCAAGCCAACGAACAAGTAGAAGTAAGCAACAAGGGCATCATCAAATTACTCAAAAATATTTTAACAATAGCAAGCAAAAATGGCATGAGAGGCTTGTCCATGTACTATGGGCATACAAAACAACCTATCACATGACAATTGGTGTAACCCATTATAGCTTGGTTTATGGTTCTAAATCTATTTTAGCTCTTGAATTGTAGGTATTGTCACTTCGAGTAGCCTTGAAAAACTTCATCAACAATGAGTAAAACAAGGAGTTGCAAATAATAATCATAGACTTGGTGGAGGAGCAACATATGCAGTAAGGAGGGTGACCTAGTCCTCAAAGCCATCTTTGAGGATGTGGATAAATTCTCAGCCAATTGGGAAGGGTCTTTCCTTATCACTAAAGCCCACAAGAATGGTGCATTTAGGATAGTTGACATTGATGGGAATGAGCTTGCCAATATGGTCAGTCATTCCTATCTAAAGCCATACTACATGTAGCCGATAATCATCAACATGTGAGCCTACTTTAAATGGTCTGCTATGAATTTAAACTAGAAACATAACTTACTAGGGCCTTAAACTATACCATGGTCTACCATGGCCTTAAACTAGTGACTTTAGTGATTTGGATAGCTTGGTTTTATCATCTCATGTGGACTGTATGCATTATCGTATTATAACATGTAGTGGTGTTTTGTATTCTTTGTCGATGCCTCTCATGTTAATCCTCCAAAAATCCACAAAGAGAAGCCATTGAAACACCTCAAAATTTTGTGTGTTATAGATAATTTCCATCATGTAGCTTTCACTTAATGAAATCCAAGGCAAAACTTCATTGTAAATGTGAAGATGGTAACCCGTGGAGGGCCATCTCACATATCCCATACTTTTGGGGTCTAAAAATGCCTCATAAGTGGTAAAAGCCTCATTCCCTAAGTGAGAAAAGTTACCTAGTATCTATATTTGAGCTTTGTGGGGGTGGGGTGGGGGTGTGGTGGTCAAAAATGCCTTTTGGAATGCCAAAAAAATGGAAGCTTGATGGGTTTTATGAGGGGCATACATTTTTCTCCGTTGGAAACACTTGTAGGGGGTAAATCTCATCTACCCCTAGCATGGAGAAGTAGGATGTTTTCCTTTCGCTTGGAAACTTTTCTTCCTAGCATGGAAACTACATGCCCCTAGCGTGGAAGCCATAAAAGCTAGATTTCAACATTCCATGCACTCCAACATTGACTCAGTGTGGAAGATCTATCTTTAGTGTAGAAGGTATGCCTCTGTTACTATTCATAGTAAAAAAAAATGACCATGAGGGAAGGTACTTACTATATATGGTAACCCCCCAAATTTGGGCATCCATCTCACTTGTGAAAGGTAGGAACTTGATAGCCAATTTGTAGCCATTGTGTAGCCAAATTATAGCCAAATTACAACCATTTTGTTGCACCACTCATGGCCTAGAACCTATAAAAACTAGCCTCAAACACCATTTAGAGGTTCCACCTTTTTGAAACTTGAATACATTAAGCATACATACATTTTTCCAAGAAATAATTCCATACTTGAGCATTTTCAAGCACTCAAGATCTCTTGCAATCTCCCATGTTTGCATTCTCTTGAACCTAGAGTGAAAGCACTATAACTCTGTTACCCTGATACTTGTGGATTTTTGGTGTCAACGCTACATTTCTAGGATCCCCAAACCCCAACATGGAGCAATCTAGTAGCCAAAATTTCAATTTTTCTCACCCCAAACATTGACCAACATTGCAGATCTGGAGTAGTAGCAAAGGAGGTTCAATAGCATTGAAAGTGGTAGGACATCTGGATTATGGAGTTGAACACATTGACTTCAATAGACCTTGAACCCCCACTCAAGTGAACGCCTCTGTTGCCCTCTTAGGCACACTTTGTACACAATCTCTTAACTCTCCATTATCTTATTCTTTGTAAAATAAAGTTTACAGCTTTGGTTTATGTTCAAATTAAATTTGTCATTTATTTTAGTGCATTCATATTACTTTGATTTGCAATCATATCATTTATTCCATTTTGCATTTCATAAGTCCTTGGTTGATCTATTGGACCAGCTAGGGCACATCGAATTGCATTTTTTGGAGGCCCTCGAGATTCGGGGTTGAGGTTGTTGCACTAGATCCATCGATCTTTCTGGTTAGAACAATCATGGGCAAAGATTTTCAAGGAGTATAATTTAAACCAACATTTATCTCCAGATTTTATTTTTCTCTTAGAAATTAAGAATTTAGCTCATGATATTAGTTTTTTTAGTAAATGCATTTTTAAACATTGCATTATTTTATTTGCTACACATGAATTTATTAAAGAAGGTGTTGTTATTCTTGTTAATAAAAACTAGACGAGAAAAATTTTAAATTGTAGTTTTAACAACCTTGGAAGATTTATTTATATTATTTGTCAATTTGAAAAAGGTGAATTTGGACTTTGTATTGTTTATGCTTCTAATAATTCAAAAGATTAATAAGAGGGTTGAAAATATCTTCCATCTTTGTGTAAAGTTTCTTAGATTATTGGAGGTGATTTCAATATGGTTGAAAGTTATTTAGATAAGTTTAGTGATCTTCCTCCTAATATGTGTTCTCAAGGAAAAAAAAGATTAGTAAAATTTTAAAGAAAAATATTTTCTTTCTAATGTTATCTTTTTATTTTCACATCATTCAAATGAAAAGCATTATACTTGGTGTAATTATTCATAATGAAATGATAGAATTTATTGTCAACTTAATAGGTTTTACATTTCTAATGTTTCTTTTTGGAAGCCTATATGCAAAGTAGAAGTTCATATTGATGCTACTTTGTTAGATCACTTTTCTATTAGCATTTTTCTCTTTGGTATTAATTCTCTAACCTTTTGAAAGCAAGGGATTTTTCGTATGAATGCTAATATGTTCATAGGACCTAGTACAAAAATATTTTGATATCTTTATGAAATGCAGAAACAAAGCCTATTGGTGATATTAGTTGGATTAATTGGTGGACACACAATACTTGTAGAGTTAGAAATTATGCTAGATGATTTGGAAGAAATGTACTAAGTGTAAGTGTCAAGTTGAGTAAGATCTTGGAAAATTTATAACGAGAATGTAAATTCTTTTAGACCAAAATCATTTTGATTTTGAAACTCAAAAAGCCTTGGCTAAAGCTTATTATGCTAAATAATATTGGGGTACTTTTGAAGCTAAAAGTGATCTTAATAAAAGTCATATGAATTGGTTAAAAATTGAAGATGAATCTTGCAAAGAATTTTTTAAATTTCTAAAAGGAAAGGATTAAGTACCTAAATTGGAATCACTTTATATAAATGATTATATTATTAAATATCCTATAACTATTAACAATTTTTTGGCAAATCATTTTTCTTCTATTTTTATTTTTGAAGGTTTTAACAAGGATTCTTTCTAGACCTCTAGTATGCATATTTTTCATCTTATTATAGAAGTGTATTAAAGTAATCTTGAAGTAAAAATTATAGTGGAAGAAACCAAACCAGTGACCTTTTGTTTAACAAATAGTAAATATCTAGGTTTTAATGGTTTTCCTATTAATTTTTTAAAGAAGCATTGGGACATCATTGAAGATGATCTTTTTCATGTTTTTTAAGAAGCCATTAAAAAAGTTTTGTGGTAAAAATATTAATAAAGGTGTAATTCATATTCTTCCTAAGAATGAAGATCTTTAACATATTGATAATTAGAGGTTTATTACTTTTCTTAATAATACTAATGAAATTTTAGTTAAATGCATGGGTTGTGAAATTCAGAAGATTATTGAAGATATCATTAGACCTAAGAAGATTGGTTTTGTTAAAGGTAGAGATATCTTAAATAATGTTATTACAATGTGGGAGGGAATGCAGTGGGATTTTGATACCAACCAAGCCATTTCTTTTATTAAGCTAATTATTCCAAAGCTTATGATAGGATTGAATGGAATTTTATTATCTCTTATCTTTATAATTTAAAAGTTGGTGATTATATTATCTTACTTATCCATACCTTGCTCATTGATGCTAATGCTTAAGTTGCCATTAATTTTAGATTAAATTCCTCCTTTTCTCTTAAATGGTGAGTTCGTCAAGATTATTTTCTAGCTCCCTATCATTTTGTTATTATTATTGCAAATTTTCTTTCACATAATCTGCAATATGATCTACAAAGGAATTTCATTAAGGGAATTTTAATTAAAGATCAAGGTACATAATTAATTAACATGCATTTTGCAAATGGTTCTTTTGTTATGATAAAAAATTCTCCATAAAATATTAATATTCTTTTAGGTAGAGTGGAGGATTACTAAATGTTATTTGGCTTTCAAATTAATTGAAAAAAATTGCTATTTATTGTAAGAATAATATTGATGAATGGGTTACTCTCAAGGCTTGGAAAATCTTGAAAGAAGATTCTTGTCTTCAAAATTTTAGGAATAATTTTTTTAAACTAATATCACTATTTAGAGGAATTATGTGATTGATGAAATGAAAAAGAAGCTTGATAAATGGAAAGAAAAAAAGCTCACCCTTACTGGTGAATTTTTAATTTTTAAGAAAATGTTTTAATTAACTCATCTTTATTACTTTAGTTATTGGACTCCTTCTACAACTTTTTATAAAATAATTGATTGTATTATCTATCGGTTTCTTTAGACTACTAAGCAACATAGAAAAGGTTTTTCTAGAGTTGCTTGGAATATTTGCACTAGTAGTAAGAAAGATGAAGGTCTTGACCTCATTAATTATTATAACCATGGTATTTATCTTGTAGAAAAATGGTTTTCAAAGTGAGTTAATAGAGATTCTATTTGGATGCTTCTTTTAAGAAACAAGTTTATCCTTGAAAAACCTAAGAATGATAATAATTGGTCTTCTAATAACTTTCTTCACTATCTTCTCTTTCCTCCAGCCATTTCTATTCATGGTTTTCCAATTCTTAAATAAATTTTAGATACATAGTGTAAATTTAGTAAATATTAGAAGTATAATGATATTATAGTTTTAGAAGATATGGTTAAGCATATTATCCTATGGTGGCTTGTTTTCAATGAAGGAGCTTGGGCTACTAATACAACTAGATTATATACACTTGGAGAAGATTTGGTATCACTATAGTTTATTTTCTATGTATGCATGATAGATGGATTACTTGGAATGAAGCTTATATCCTTTATGGTTTGAATAGAAAAAGAAAAAATAATTTTTAAAAATCAATTTTTAATCTTTAGATTTTATTTAAAGTTGACAACAATTTGCATAAGACTTTTCTAGATATCTTTTGGAAGAATGGCAAACATGTTTTTCTTTTATGAGATTATTACAAATAATGATGTTATTCATAAGAAATTCAATAATACTTGAAAAAAAAAATTATCTTTATACTTTTGGATGAGAAAAATAAAAGATATTTGAAGAGCTCCTACATTTTCTAAAATTCATATTTTTTATGGTATCTTATTTAACAAGGTCTTCCTATTGGTAGTAATCTTAAACATATGGAAAATGTTTCTCCTTAGTGTCCTCTTTGTAAAAATGAAGACACATTTTCTCATGTTTTTTAAGTGTCTTGTTGCTAAGCATGCTTCAAAATTGACATCCAAAATTTGTAAGAATTCTCATTAATAAAGTCATTCTTGCATTAATAAAGTCATTCTTGATGATTAGCCTACTCTCATGTTTTTTAAGTGTCTTGTTGCTAAGCATTAATAAAGTCATTATTGATGATTAGCCTACTCTTTTTTACTTCATTTCTTTACATTTGGAATTGTCTTTGACCATTTATTTTTGATGAGTAGCGAGGTACCTCTACACTCAACCATATGAAACGAGCGTAGCATGCGCGATCTGGTCAAACTCCGTAGACTAAATGCCTACACGCCTCATGGAACACTTAAGGTTAACCATTCATTGTCTTCCTAGACTTACTTGTAGTTGTCACGGTGTATGGTTAAGTAAGTTCGAGGTATATGATTTTTATATTTTTTTATGTTTTTCTGCTATGCTATCGAGGTGAAGGGTTGAGAAACTAACTAACTTTAACTAATAACTAAATCTAAATTACCTAGCATTAGCATCTGTTCCCACTTACCATACACACCTTGAACCAATGCAACCGTGGCTACCAAATGCTAATCATCACTGGGATCACCACGTGTAACGCATGTGCTTGAAGTGGTCGTAATGAGGCACTTAACTAGGAGGAAAGGTTGAGAGAATCTATCTAGCCTAAGTGTGATTAGCAGCCGATTCCTTGACTAACCGTACACATCTGTTGTGCAAAACTACCACTGGGATTACCAAGCATAGATCCTGGATACACCACTGGGTTACCAAATAGTCACACTAGATGCTCGTAATCAAGTCGGATTCATACCGCATGTAATGAGTAGCTGATTCCTTGACTAACCGTACACATCCTTAGATGCTCGTAATCAAGTCATACTCATACCGCATTCTAGGAGTTTAGGGTGAGAGAGAAAACAATAAATAAATCCTATTCCATGCACTACAAGGTTTATCTAGGAAGTTCATCTTTATTGCCATACACAACTTATGTTCAGGTACAATGTTGCTAGAATAAAGATCCATTCACTTTAGGACTCTTACTACGGACACATGGAAAATAATCTATCTCTGGAGTGATCAAACTATCAGAGTTTTCCTATTTCTAGACTAGGATGGAAAATAAGGGGAGTCTTGCCTCTTATTTATAGATATGGCGGTGGACTGCGATATCGCATACATGATATCACAGGGGACGACACGATATCGCGTATGTGATATCGCATGGGATGTGATATTGCGGTGGCCACGATATCGTGGCTCGTGTGAATCGTGTCTCATCATACCCCCATGATTGAATGAAAACTCATCCTTGAGTTCCTTACAAAATATTGGGAAGGTATGGGATTATTAAGGGGAATGGAACTAATGGGATGACATGTGAACAGATCATCATTACAAGACTTGACAAAACTGGTGTTCATGAAAACAAGGGTGAACACCTTATTACATTGACATTAGGCCTTAGTTGGTAGCTGAGAAAGAGAGAGAGAGAAAGAAGTGTTTCTGCTGCCAACGCTAAGATTGCGCCTTTCGTTGTCTATTGGTAAGCACACCATCGATCTTGCTCCTTGCATAACTACTTCCAGCACTGCTCCATTCCATGTGTTCCTTCTAGATCTAATTCCATTGTTGTATGATTGCCATCTGCACACACAACACAATCTTATATTAGCAAGGGTAAATGAATCATCATGTAATTGATACCTTGCTTCAGTGTAAGTTCATTGGCTAGGTTGTGGTATGGCTGATACGGATCTGGAGATATATTAATGATGACTATTGAAGGTTTAGGGGTTAGGAAGAAAATCAAAAAATTCGGGGCTAGGAGAAAATTGAAAAAATTAGGCCCCGTACCTACATGACTAATCGCGAACCTCCAGTAGCATGAGAATAGAGAAAAGAAAGAAAGGAGAAAGATAGATCAAAAGGGACAACTATAGTATTGATGAAATGGATGTTAAAATGATAATGAACAAAATAATAATTAATTGCAAAATGTTAGGGAAAATAAGTTAACTGGTGCACCAAATAGGAATGTCAGTGGATCCTCCCCAAAGCAGGCTCATCCCCTGAATGCCCTGACAAACCCACATTCAAAGAGTTCATAGTCTCTGGGAATGTCATTTGGAACAAGAGTTAAAGTCTTAACCACAAGAATTTACCGAAAAGAAAACAATGCGTCAACCAAAATATATACACTAATGATACAACCGACAATGAGGTGAGTAATGGAGAGAAGGATGGAGAGAAGAAAATGGAACGAAATCCCAAGGATAAGGTGGTGTATAGCCCCTTGTGTGTTTTATGATTAATGTAACTCAGCAGATCTCATTCCAAATTTGGCCTCAAACCAACCACATCCAGTGACTTCGTATCAATGCATTCGGCCAATCCATCCTCTTGAAGTAACAAGAATGCTTCCTTCAAGAGTCACCACCATTCCGACGAAACAAAAGAGAGAATGGGAAGCAAGAAGGGCCTTAGTTAGAGGGAACATCTTTGGTTCCATAACCAGTGCTTGTAGCCCAGGTTTATTTCTTCTAAGGGGTGTGCTTTGAATTCTCACTTTTTTCTTTCCTTCTTTTGTTTTGTTTTGTTTTGTGTTTTTATGTGTGAGAACCACACCATGCAAAGACTTGTTATTTTTATTGGCTCAACTTCCGATAATTGGGTGACGTCAAAATGGCAAGAAAACTCAAGAAGAAACATCCAAGCACCCAAGAGAATGGCCAACACAAATGCATCAAGTTCCCTTGAAGTCACACCCTTTTCAATCCTTGAGTCCTTAGTTTGAGAAATGCCCAGTCACCGACTCGTTAAAGTTCTTATTAGAAGGAGACTATAGATTTCCAAGTGGAGAGAGACCATAGAAACTAGTGGATGGATGGATGAAGTGAACTCATTGGCTGTCATACCAAAAGAAACATACCTTAGTATCAACATTATGACTGAAAGGTAAAAACCAAACATTAGTAATCAACATGAAAACAATTCATACCATCATTCTGAATACTTATTGGGTGACAAACTTACATGATGGAACACACGCACACACACACACAAAATGGAAAAAGTATAATGATGTTGTAAAAGAAAAAACCAATAAAAGTTAAAGAAATTGTAAAACAAAAATGTGTAAGACAAAAATGTGTAAAACAAAAATGTGTAAGACAAAAACTTGAAAAAAAAATGTAAAACAAAAACGTTGTAAAATAAAAATGCGTAAAACAAAAATTGAAAAAGAATTGAGGGCCCCATATGATTAGCATAGGTGGCCATCTCCCCTATGACTAAGTTGTAAGGGAGAGATCTAAAATAATGAGTGCATATTTGAATTTCTTAGAAGTGTCCAACTTCTCCCAATTGGTGGTCTTAGACTAAGGGGTGGAAGTTGGCGACACTCATATTCCAATGTGTCTATGCCTTCATTGTTGGCATGGGTTTCCGCAATTCATTGCATGCATATTTGGTTGCTCCTTCTAGTAGCTGTAAACCACGGGGTGTCTTCTACTGGTTGTGTGGTTGCTACATACAGGCATCTCTGTTTCATAGTTTCAAGGGCACACCTGTTGCATGGAGGCATTTCCTCCATGTCATCACTCGATGAATCACTATATGTGATGCATGGAACTTTCCTCTTCTTGATCTTTCCATAAATATTTACCTTAGAGATTTCCAAGGAAAGATCGCGGATCCTAAGGCATGCGTCTACTGTACTTGGCCATGCCCTTCCCATTATAATTGGGAAGTCCCTTTCATTTTTTTTCACTTCAATAACCAGGAAATCAGCTGGGTAAGACCAATCACACATAGTGGTAATGATGTCCTCCATCAATTCCAAGAGAATGGTGATGGACTGGTCTACCAGCTCTAGTTGGATGTTGCTCTTCTTAGTTGTGATAGGTTCTAGGCGTGATACATCTCTCATGAAATTAAGTTGACTCCAGAACCTGAGTCAAGAAGAGCCTATGTGGTTCATTTCCGGTGACTTGAAGGTAGATTAAGGGACTTCCAGGGTCAGTTAGTTTCCTGGGAAGGTGGCCTACCTTGTTCCAGTTGGTTATGGTATGCATTAACATAACTGATGAGTGGCGAGGTACCCCTACACTCAACCATACGAATACGAGCATGTACGCGTGATCCGGTCGAACTCCGCAAACTAAATGCCTTAACGCCACAAGAAACACTTGGGGTAATCGTTCGTTGTCTTCCCAGGCTTGCTTGTATGTGTCACAGTGTATGGTTAAGAAAGTTTAAGGTATATGATTTTTTTGGTATTTTTCAGTTTATCTCCTAAGCTATGAGGGAAAGGGTTGAGAAACTAACTAACTCTAACTAATGTCCTAAGTCTAAATTAACTAGCGTCAACATCCGTTCCTACTTACCGGACGCACCCTGAACTATGCAACTGTAGCTATCAAACGCTAATCGTTACTGGGATCACCACACGTAATGCAAGTGCT
>MNCI01007290.1:4476-61350 GCA_015680685.1 Gnetum montanum
TAGATGCTCATAATCAAGTTGTGCTCGTGCGCACTAGGAAAGCAATAAATAACAATAAAATAAAACCATGTACTGCAAGGTTTATCCAATCAAGTTCATCTTTATTGCCGTACACAACTTGTGTTTAGGTTACAAAGTTGCTCGAATAAAGAGCCGTTCACTTTAGGACTCCTACTGCGGGCACATGGGAAATTAATCTAACTCTGGAGTGTTCAAACTGCTAGAGCTTTGCTACTTCTAGCCAGGATTGGGGAAATGAAGGGAGTGCCACCTCTTATTTATAGATATGGTGGCGGACCGCGATATCGCGTACGCGATATCCCATGGAGGGACATGATATTGCAGGGGATGCGATATCGTGGCTTGTGCAATCTGCGTCTCATCACACACCATGCAAAAACTTATTTGATTTAGTTAACTTCCTTATATTGGTTAATAGTGGAATGGCGAAAAACCCATGAAAAACATCCAAGTACTCAAGAGAATGGCTAGCACAAATGCATTGAATCCCCTTGAAGTCACACTCTTTTCAATCCATTTGAATCTTTCCTTGGTTTGAAGAATACTAAGCCATAAATTCATTAACAAGTTTGCTTAGAAAAAAGGATAGTACATTTCCAAAACAAAGGGAGACCATAGAGTTGAATGGATGATGTGGACTCATTGCCTGTTTTATCAAAAGAAACCATATCTTAGCATCAACATTAAAAGTCAAAGGTAAAGACCAATCATTAGCAATCAACACCATTATAGCCCAATCCACCATCATGAGCACTTATTATGTAACAAGTAAAAATAATTCAAACAAAATATAACAGAGGAAGAAAAAGTAAAAATGTTAATGATGGTGTAAAACAAAAACAAGTAAAGATGAAAAATGTGTAAAACAAAAATGTGTAAAAAAAAAAAGACAAAGGAAACTGAGGGCTTAAAATGGTTAGCATTGGTGGCCATCTCCCCCATGACTGAGTTGGAAGGAGGAGATCCAAAATAATGAGCAAGGTTGTCCATTAATAGAGGTAGTGTTAGTACTGGCTGTTTTCGATTCATGAAAAGGTTTGGTTTGCTGGATGTTGATTAATAATTTCCTGTTTGGGATTTCAGGTTTATAGATCATCATGGCCCCTAAAGGAAAAGTTTCATAAATGATATAAGATCTTTCCTATAGCATTTGAAATTTAGTTCGTTGTGGCACATGTGCAGGATTCCAATATAAAACCTTATCTCTTGGTTGGTATTTGACTTTTCTAATCCTTAGGTCATGACTGAAACACCACTAATTTCGGCCTAACACTTTGAAATGAGAATGACCCAGAGCCCTTTGATCCTTCAGGAGGAAAATTTTGACTAAGGCATGAAACTCAAGTCCAGCTTGCTCAAGCCAACTTGATCACACTATCAAGTTAGCTTGCCCTCAGCGTGAGTAACTCTGATAGCTTTAAAATCAGGTCAAAGATGGTCCAATATGAAGGTGCAAGCCATCCTCAAGGGCCACTGATATCAACTCCAAGCTTCAGCATTCAGGGATTCAAATTTCAGCATCAAAAGGTGCAAATTGCATGTCATGCTGCAACGTGAGTCCAGTGTGACCAAATTTCAGAGCCTCAAAACTAAGTCAAAATGACTTGATTTCAAGCATGCAAATCATCCTTAGGGTCCACTATTGATAACTATGGGTATTAGCCTTCAGAAATTCCAGATTTTAGCTTAAAATTACAAGTTTTTGAGGTCAGACTGCATGTCACACTACATGTCACGCTGCATGTCACGCTGTAGCATCATTGTAGCATGACCTATTCAAAGTGGTTCCAAACAAGTTGCATCCAGGCTCAAATTCCAGATTTCAGATCACTCTCATGATCAACTATAGCCAAACAACAATTGCACTCAAGAATCAAGCTTCAAAATCATAATTTTGAACAAAATACATCATTTTCGAGTCATGTCACGCTGCATGTCACGCTATGGTCACGCTGCATGTCACGCTGCAGCATGACTCCAGTGTGACCTACCATAAATAACTTGAAACAATGTACTTTTAGGCTCAATTCATTAATCAGAGCTAGGCAATCCTTGTACTTCAAAAAATCAATCTTCAAAATGAAAAATTTGATAAAAAAATTGCTAAGTCAAGCTGAAGTCGCGCTGAAGTCATGTTGCAGCGTGACTATAGTGTGCTCACTGAAGACATGCTGTGACAAAATCAAGGCATGTTGGAGGTCTTGGTCAGCCATAAGATGCCTTAAATAGCCATGGAACCATGGAAACACTTGAATCGACATCCTACAACAGTCAAGTCAAAAATCTAGAAGGTTCAAGTGAGCCAGAGTCAATTTCTCCTGTTGTACATTAACATTTCATTATAAATTTTCATCATTTGTGACCTTGATAGGCTCTTACGCTCCAAATTGCATGTGCTTCCATGAGTGTGAGCTAGCTTGGGCAAGTTATCACATGTTGTAAGATACAATGCACCTGGTCCAGAACGTAGCTTGCCGACACACATCCAACTCATACACAACTGTCCATTGGACACGAGATCCATGTTTCTCTCATCTCCTAGCCATTGATTCCATTCTTGAATTCTGCACCCGAGCCCAGCCTAGCCCTATAAATACCTTGTTAATTCACATAAACAAGGTGGGAAATTTTGGAGTTGGACAGCTTAGGAAACTTAGACCAGCAATCCTTGGGTGCTCGACACACTCTGAATCCTAGCATCTAAGCACTTCTAAAACACGTCACATCACATCACATTGCCCTAGGGCTTAGTGCTTGACCTGCCATCCACACGTGCAGCTACGCTTTGACCGGTGCACATCTTTTTTATGACATACAATACAGTTCATTTTGCTAGCCATTACTCTATTTTACATTCAGTTTACATTTTGTTTACTTTTTGATTATGATATCAGCTTAAGTTTACATTTCATACTTGTTGTTTCACATTTTAAAATATCAGTTACGATAACCCCAACACAAGCCATAGTTCACACTCGGGGAAGTTCTTGGTTGATTTACATGTAGACCATCCAAGGCACTCTGCCTTCGTTTACTTTCCAGCTTGTCCTCGGGTGAAGGTAGGGTCAGCTGTGTCTGCCCGATGATCTTTCGATGTTTGTTTTCCTTCCAGCCTTACACCGACGATTTAGGTTAGTATAGTAAATTGGTGCTGGAAGGAGGGCATGACTTGCTTGTTGTCTGTTTAAACATCGATCATGCGACAAAACTTATTCATCTTGTCCTTGTGAGTCTCCCTGGTGTAATTGTCATGCTGCAGTTGTCACGCTGTCTTGCAGTTATCATGTTGTAGTGTAGTTGTCAGGTTGTCTTGTAGTTGTCACGCTATAGTGTAGTTGTCACGTTGTCTTGTAGTTGTCATGCTGTCCTGTAGTGGTCATGCTGCATTTACTCGCACTCAACCCATCTAGCTCAGTTTACTCACATTCATTATGGAATCCTCCCAAATTGACCTAGTGACACTGCCGACCTCTAACTTTGGGACTAAAACCTTGAAACTTGTGACTACTATCGAATCCATAACTATCATCGAACAGATTAACGCCCAAGGCCCTACATGCCAGTCACTCAGGCTACAGGGCAAAGACCCTACCTATGTGACTCTTGCACCCGAATAGTATAACTTCATCTATGTCAAGATCCAAGCCAACTTACCTATAGATCGTGTAGAGAGGGAAGCGAAGCGAGACTATGAATTTATCCACAAAGGAGGTTGCGAGTTCATCCCTTCAGCATTTGACATAATCCCACTATCTGAAAACCATCATAAACTCATATCCTAGCTTCTCATGGCAAGAAGTCAAGCCTTACATCCACCTCCAATAGAGCCTCAGAATGGAGATGAGAAAGATGACTTTGCAGTCCAATCTGAACATGGAGATTCATACCATACTATCAATCCTTACGCCTATACAAGCCCATTATTCCAACCTTTCCTAGAGGGAACCATGCTTCCTCCTTCATTCGCATACATGTGAGGACTAGCTTCTCAACAAGAAATACTAGCTTCCACATCCACCCATTACATACCACAAGTACAAACCCATGGGGCACCTCTGACTACTTTAGTGCAACATGTTCAGTGTGTCACCTCACAACCTATGGCTGGGCAGTGGGTTTCACCAACTGTCCAGCAACACCAACATACTCTCTATAACATACCACATCCTTTAATCCCATCTCTGAATATAGCTCCACCACAACAACCGATTATCCAACAATATTCCTTACCGCAAACAATGCAATAATCGAATTATTATCAACCGTAATTCACTCATGATGGTCTGCCTACCGCCCAAGAGTGGGTAGACATAAAGAAAATGATGCACCTGTTAACTGAAGAGGTATAGTGCCTTAAAACTACAAACACTAAGGAAGTCAAAGTACTAGACTTCTATTAAGATGATCCAATCCACCCCTCAGTTCCACCATTAACCTTGCCAAAGGAAATCCCATTGCCTCAACTAACTAAGTACAATGGAGAGGGAAATCTAAACACTCATCTAGTGATATTTTGACTAGAATGTCTATAGCTTCAGGCCTGGCCTCATGCAAGTCTACGAGTTTTTGCTATGTCCTTAATGGGAAAAGCCTTAGACTAGTACCGAGCTTTACCCTGTAACTCCATATCCTCTCTAGAGGATTTGTTACACCAGTTTGTCATCCGCTTTAAATACAATCTAAAGCCTAAAGCCACATTGGATAGCTTGATTTAGATTAAACAAGCACCATTAGAGCCAGCACAAAAATTTATCCAAAGGTGGAGTGCAACCTTGAATGAACTTCACGAGCCTATCCCTGAAACATATCTACTTACCATCCTTAAGGTAGCTATGAATGACTTTATTAAATCGAAACTTTATTATTTGAAAGCCTGTACCTTGAGCCAAGAATTCACACAAATTAAGGACATAGAGGAAGCGATGCAATTGAGAAATGACCCAGCTTATGTGGCCTATAGAAACCAACATGCTCGCAAGCAAAACACAATAGTAGTAACGGTGGCCGCAAGCACAAAAGCAACCAACTGGGGCCCAATAGCTAAGCAACCTAAAGCCCCAGCTAACAAAGCTACCAACTTTGGTGCCAACTCACCTACATTGGCAAGGGCCACCCCAAGGCCCAAATTTCAGTGCAAGGACCACTCAAAGTATACACCATTACCGATGAAACCCTCTTAACTATTGGAGCAACTCTTGAAAGCCGAGAAAATCCAACACAAACACGTGCCGACAATTACCCGCTAAAAACATGATAGGTGCTATGAAGTACTAAGGAACCCCACATTATCAGTACCAAATGAGCCCCCGGTCCCACAACATTTTAAGTTGAACCAATACTCCATTACCATTAAATCGCTGGTCACAGTACAGACAACTGTCATGCTTTACAAGATGACCTACAGAGAATGATAGAGCAAGGCCAACTAGTGATCGACATGGCGAGTCAATCCAACACATACGATGCCTCATATGTCATAAAATCAATTAGCATAGGTGGCAACCCAAAACTTGTGCAATAACCTTTTGTGATTCATGTGCCTCCTAGCAAGGCAAGGATTCCCCTAGCCTCCATAAACAAGAGGCCTTCCTTTGTTATCAAGGTGCCACCCCAGGCACTCACAACATCCTTTGTGGTCAAGGCTCCATAACGTTCATCCGCTAAGATGTTAAACTGGCATGACGCGGCAACAAAAACTGCTAAACAACCTTTCGTCATCAAGGTGCCACAACGAGTTAGTCACACAATAACTCCTATAATAACTCCTAAACCACCCTTTTTCATAAGGGTGCCACAACATGATTGTCCCTCACCTACCTGAAGCCCAATAATGGGCAACATCTCAATCCCTCCTCCTTCAAGGGTTGACCCCACTAGTAACCCAAGTAAGCCCACCAAATGGCAACACAAGAGGACAAATAAGCACCTCGCAACCCCCATGGCTGAAGCAAAGGCCACAACTAGTAAACAACAGCTGAACACTGAGGCCCCTACCCCCAAGCAGGCTAAACAAACCAAGCTCAAGTCCCCTCCGCAAGAGATTTGTCTCCCAAGCCACATGGAGGAAGTCAAAGCCAACACAATGGCTAATGACAAGGACTTCATAGCTGCACTAACCCAGGTAAAACAAACGCTCAAGCAAAAGAACACAACGTTGAGCTTATACGACCTAGTCATGACTTCATCTACTCACGGCCAAGCATTGGCCAAGATCTTGGCCTCTATTCCTATTACAGAGGATATCCCTGCAGATGAGGCATCCATTCGTGCAATGATGTTGCCCCCTACATCACAAGAATCAAGTTCAACATCCCTAGTGTTCTGCAACAATGCAGTCAAAGTTCAACCGCGCACTAGGGGAGGTTACTAAAGCTCCACTATCCATTAGCATATGTGTTGGGTAGTGAACCATCTGGAAAAGTACATGTTGACGATGGTGTAGCAACAAACGTAGTCTTGTACTCTATCATCGACAAGCTAGGCCTAGCAGATGAAATTAGGCCAACCAAAACCACGTGTCTAAAATCATTCAATGGATCACGTGTCACAGTCAAAGGTACAATCAACTTAGCCTTTGTGGTAGGATTGCAATTCCCCGTTAGTGCAGATTTCACTGTCATAGAGGAGATGCTAGGTTTCAACATGATTCTAGGTAGGCCTTGGCTAGCCCAACTATGGGCCATCTCCTCTCCCATCCACCAAGAAATCCACCTTCCATATGAAGGTGGTCAAGTTATCATCCATGGTGACAACACTTCCTCTTCGACTATCC
Source organism: Gnetum montanum (assembly GCA_015680685.1). Taxonomy (NCBI): domain Eukaryota; kingdom Viridiplantae; phylum Streptophyta; class Gnetopsida; order Gnetales; family Gnetaceae; genus Gnetum; species Gnetum montanum. The sequence continues at coordinate 11,270 of MNCI01007290.1, forward strand.
ACGACATAGACATGACGCAAGTTTTGGAAGAAGAGTTTATTGGTGGTACACCTACGGTAACCAACACAATGCCTAAGGCAAACACACTCAAACAAGTGGTTGAAGCCAATAGCCCCCAGAGGATCCTAAGCCTTGCACACTCCCTGATCCATGCCTAGTTAGGATGTAACTACATGACCAAGAGTTTTCCTTGGCCAAAAATATGCTAGATGCTTGCCTACACTTTGCCTCCACTTGCCATGTATTTTGACATTCATTTACATTGCACTAGCCTATGCATTTACATTTTGCCCACTCACTTAGATCACACATTTTTCTTTGTTTACACATTTGTCAACTTAGTTTACACATTGCATTCATAAAACATAAAACTACAAAAAACACATGACCCGAAAAGGACTTAAAATAGCATATGGCCTGAAATGGCCTAAAACTATCACTGTTTACATTGCTTTTCTTTCATTTTAACTCTATTTACAATAGGTGTCACTTGATGTTGTTTTCTTCCTAGTTGATCTTTGTAGGATCTTGCAGACACATAGCATGACCATGCATGCAACATCACACCTTACACAAGCAAGGTAAGCACAGATAGTCTGCTATGACTATAAACTAGCATAGATAGTCCACTATGGCTATAAACTGGCACAAATAGTCCACTATGACTATAAGATGGCACATAAAATTCTTGGCATCATGACTTAAAACTAATACCATACAACATACTAGAGTCATGACAATAAACTGACACCACAGAGCTCTATCCGGTATGACACTAAACTGCCATATCTATCCACCATGACATAAAACGAGCATCTAGAGTCTACTAAGACTATAAACTGGTTTGCCTCTTTATAGTCTGCTACGACTACAAGCTAGTAATGCACCATCCGCTATGACGCTAAACTAGCATCGTCCTACGACTATAAACTAGCAATGGACCATATGCTACGATGCTAAACTAGCACCGTCCAAAGGGTTATGACGTAAAACTAATTCACAACAGTCTGCTGAGACTATAAACTAGCAACATCATCGAAGACTAGGAAAAGTTTGAAAAGATATGTTGCTGCAATTGGCTGTACATGTTCCACAAAGACTTGCTGCATGATTCGTCTCATGGACATTAATGAAGCTGATGCTTTTCATGATTCTGTTTGCTTTGAAATTGCACATGATGGCTCCATCTCCTTGGCTGTTTTCAAGTTTAAAGTGCTTAGTTAACTGTTTCATTTGTGTTTTTCTTGTCTTCTTGGAGTTGTGTTTGCAGGATGATACTCCTAGGGCCTTTGCACACAGATGGACTTCATCATGACAACAAGGTATCACATTCTTCCTAATGCACGTAACTGGGTTAATCAATCCATTCAAAAGTACGTTCACAACTCTTGATACATCCCCTATTTCCCCATCATGTCCCAATTGTGCTATTCAATTACACGCCTAGATACATTTCACTCACTTCAAAACTCTTGATACACTATTGCACACTGTGACTCTCTAAGCAGTTGCGACACAAAACACAGTACATAGTACATGATGCAAAATGTAAGTGCTCCAACACGAGCACTGCACAAAAAGCAAGCTCTTTCAAAAAGACCAAGAAAAGGAAAAGACAAAAGAAAACAACAAAAACAAAACAAAAAGAAAAAGAACAAAAAGGTCAAAGAGCAAAATACGTGGGAAAGGGCTTCATGACCCCATTGACATTATAAACCATGGACTATTGGCTCTTCTCATACAAGCCCTAGGTTAGAAGGTAATTGTCTTGAAAAAAAACGACTACACTCATGTCTCAAAGAGATCATGTTGCACATCATCGTGTGGCTTTGGCTGTTTACAATGGGCTTTTACACACTCTATAAGAGTCTCGTTTCTCCAAAGAAAGCACACCCCCTATGCCTTGACTCCAAGTCTACTGAAAATCGGCTACTGACAATGACCAATGGTATAGCTTGTTCACGTGAGAGCATTCCTATCTCACAATTCCAACAGCAATCATATCCCTTGATACACCCTTGATTTCCCCCTAGGTACAACCAATCCCCTTGCATTTTAAACTACATTCCCCCAATCCCATGTACTTTTGAAAATGGAGCGATGACATCCAACCAAGGGTCGACGGATAATGCTTGGTACTTGGTTGTTCATGGTGTTTTGCACTTATTTGTCGATGCCTCTTGGGTGGTCTCCTCCAGACGTTAACAATGAGGGACCAATGAAACACCACTAATTTTAGCCTAACACTTTGAAACAAGAATGACCTAGAGCCCTTCAATCCTTTGGGAGGAAAAATTTGACTAATGCATGAAACTCAAGTCCAGCTTGCTCAAGCTAGCTTGATCACACTGTCAAGCTAGCTTGCCCTCAGAGTGAGTAACTCCGATAGCTTCAACATCAGGTCAAAGATGGTCCAATCTAAAGGTGTAAGCCATCCTTAAGGGCCATTGATGTCAACTCCAAGCTTCAGCATTTAGGGATTTAAATTTTAGTGAAAAAAGATGCAAATTTCCTCACTCATGTTGCAGGTCACGCTGCATGTCACGCTGTAGCATGAGTCTAGCATGACCAACTTTCAGAGCCTTAAAACTAAGTGAAAATGGCTTGATTTCAAGCATTCATGTCATCCTCAGGGTTCGCTATTGATAACTATGGGTCTTAGCCTTTAGAAATTCTAGATTTCAGCTCAAAATTGCAAGTTTTTGAGGTCACATTACATGTAACGCTACATGGCATGCTACAGCGTGAGTCCAACATGACCAGCTTTCAGAGCTTCAAAACTAAGTTAAAATGACTAGATTTCAAATGTGCAAGTCATCCTCAGGGTTCACTTTTGATAACTATGGGTCCCAGCCTTTAGAAATTCTAGATTTTAGCTCAAAATTACAAGTTTTTAAGGTCATGCTGCATGTCACGCTACATGTCATGCTACATGTCACGCTGCAACATGATTGCAACGTGACCTACTCAAAGTGGTTCCAAACAAGTCACATCTAGGCTCAAATTCTAGATTTCAGATCACTCTCACGATCAACTATAGCCAGACAACAATTTCACTCAAGAATCAAGCTTCAAAATCATAATTTCGAACAAAATACATCATTTTTGAGTCATGTCACGTTGTGGTCACGCTGCAGCGTGACTCTAGCATGACTTGCCATAAATAACTTGAAACAAGGCACTTTCAAGCTCAATTCATCAATCACAGCCTGCACTTCAAAAAAATTGTCTTTAAAATGAAAATTTTGGTAAAAAAATTGCTAAGTCACGTTGAAGTCACGCTACAGTGTGACTATAGCATGCGCACTGAAGACACGCTGCGTCAAAATCAAGGCACACTGGAGGTCCTAGTCAACCGTAAGATGCCTTAAACAACCATGGAACCATGGAAACACTTGAATCGACATCCTGCAAGAGTCAAGTCAAAAATCTAGAAGTTTCAAGTGAACCAGAGTTAATTTCTCCTATTGTACATTGTAAATTTTCATCATTTGTGACCTTGACAGGCTCTTACGCTTTGAATTACATGTGCTTCCATGAGCGTAAGCCAGCTTGGACAAGTTGTCACACGTTGTAAGATACAATGCACATGGTCCAGAACGTAGGTTGCTGACACACATCCAACTCATGCAGAACTGTCCATTGGACACGTGTCATGAGATCCATGTTTCTCTCATCTCCTAGACGTTGATTCCATTCTTAGATTCTGCACCCAAGCCTGGCCTAGCCTTATAAATACCCTATCAATTCACATAAATAAGGTGGAAAATTTTGGAGTTGGACAAGTTAGGAAACTTAGACCAGCAATCCTTGGGGGCTCGACACACTCTGACTCCTAACATCTAAGCACTTCTGAAACACATCACATCACATCACATCACCCTGGGGCTTGGTGCTTGACTTGCCATCCACACGTGCAGCTATGCTTTGACTAGTGCACATCTTTTTTGTGCAATACAATACAGTTCATTTTGCTAGCCATTACTCTATTTTACTCTGTTTTACATTCAATTTACGTTTTTTTTACGTTTTGATTATGATACCAATTTAAGTTTGCATTTCGTACGTGCTATTTCACATTTTAAAATATCAGTTACGATAACCCCAACGCAAGCCATAGTTTACGCTTGGGGAAGTTCTTGGTTGATTTGCATGCAGACCATCCAAGGCACTTTGCCTTCGTTTACTTTCCAGCTTGCCCTCAAGTGAAGGCAGGGTTAGTTGTGTTTACCCAACAATCTTTCAGTGTTTTTCTTCCTTCCAGCCTTACATCGATGATTTAGGTTAGTACAATGATGTTGTTTGTTAAAGGCCTTGTGTAGTTCATTGCATGATAGGGTGGCTAACTGGTTTTCATCTAGTAAGTTAAGGTTTATTAATTGTTCTTTTTATGCTAGATTGAGGTCAAGGTTAAGGTCACATGTTGTAGATAATGTATGGATCTCAACTTAGATAGGAAGTGTTGGAAGTTTATCGTACACATTGTAAATTTTTCTACATAATGTCTACATTATAAAAACACTCATTCTAGAAGTTTATCATACACATTAGGCACTTTGTAAAATAGTCAACAACAACAACAATGTAGGTTTTTCCATTAGACATTGGTGTAATGGGCCCCATAAAATCAATACCCCATATGTCGAAGGGTTCTAAGGGTTGAATCCATTGTTGTGGACCCTCCATTCTAGTAGTCATTCTCCCATCACGTTGGCAACACTCACAAGATTAGATGAAATGATGGGCGTCTCGAAATAATGTAGGTCAATAATATCCTGCAAGCAAGATTTTAATGGTTGTTCATCTCCTAGTGTAATGACCCCCACAAGGGCCCTCAAGAGTGTCTTGGAGAACTTGAAATTTATCTACATTAGAAACACACCATCAAACCAAGTCATCGGAACATACCTTGTAAAGTTGTTCATTGATTTCCATGAAATATTTGACTTGATAAAGAAACTATTATTTCTTTTTAACGTCCAGCCCTTGTGGTGTTTCTTGTGTGAGAAGATAGGTAAGAATGCTACTATACCAATTTGTATTTGTGGGTAATTTATTATTTATTACACCTACGAAGAGGAGTTCATTAGGGAAGTAATCAAAAATTAGATATTCATCTTCTTTGTTGTCCCATCACAACTGAGATAAATGATCAGCAACAACATTTTTAGCGCCCTTACAAGTGATCATCGTAAGCTCAAACTCTTGCAAGATCATGAACCATCGTATGATGTGAGGGCTCATCATTGGTTTATTCATCAAGAACTAAATTGCACTATGATCAGTGTGTACAAATATCTTATAGCCTAATACATAGTGCTTAAATTTTTCTAGTGTAAACACCATAACCATTAACTCTTTTTCTATTGTGGTGTAGTTGAGTTGTGCACCAATAATACTTTGACTTGTAGAGTGAATGTAATAGGGACGTTTTTGGTCATCTAACTGTGTAAGTATGGCTCCTAAAGAAAAATTGGATGCGTCAGGCATTATATAGAATAGTTTGGACTAATTTGAAGCTTGTAGAATGAGTGTTTTTATGAGCTTCTTCTTTAAGGTTTGGAAAGCTAGCTCACATTTATTGGTCCATTCAAAAGGTACATCCTTTTTCATTAATTCTACCAATGGTTTTGCAATCTTTGAAAAGTTCTCAATGAAGCGTCTATAATAGCCAATATGTCCAAGGAATGATTGGACATATTTTATAGTTTTAGGTTGATGAGTGATTCCTTGGATGACTTTAATTTTTTCAGGATCTACCTCTATCCTTGTTTGTGAAATTTTATGCTCTAATACAATGCCCTTTTGGACCATTAAATGGCTTTTTTACCAATTGAGCCTTAGGTTGGTTTCAACATAGCATTTTAGCACTTGCTCTACTTAGTCCAATGCTTATTCAAAGTCCACTCCGTAGGTGGAGAAATCATCCATAAAAACCTCCACACCATTTCCTATTTGCTGCTGAAATACATTAAGAACCAAATGTTGAAATGTTGCTAGAGCATTGCACAAGCCAAACGACATCTACTTATATGCAAATGTCCTCCAAGGACTCATGAATGTAGTCTTATCTTAGTATTTTTGTGCTATTCTGTAACCATCCAGAAAACTATAATAACAATGCCCTGGAATGGTATCTAAGACTTGATCAACGAATGACAATGGGAAATGGTCTTTAAATGTTGCCATGTTCAGTAGCCTAAAGTCTATACACATCCTCCATTTACCTCCGTTTTTAGGCACAATGACTAATGGATTAACCCATTCACTATTAGCAATGGGGTAGATGAACCCACCTTTTAGAAGTTGTTCAATTTCTTCTTTAACTACTTGTTTAAGCTTTGGGTTCAGTCATCTTTGTGGTTGTCATTGAGGCTTTATAGAGGTTAGTGTAAATTCTATGTTGGCATATCCTAGGATCTATTTCGATTAATTTGGGATATGATCAAGCAAAGAATTTCGACCATTTGTTTACCATCTTCAACAGCCTTTCTTTTTGTTGAGGAGCAAGCTTAGTGTTAATGATTACCAATTTTCCATTCTTGAGAAATGTGTACTCCATACCGATAGGCAATGATTTTAACTCAAGGGACTTTTACTTAAACTTGTCAGGAATTTGTAGCTTTCCCCAGTCGATATTTTCAATGTTAGGACTTGGAAGTTGATGATGGACTTGCTCTAATGTATCTATGCTATCGATATAGGTACAAGTTAAGCTCTCAGCTGGTTCCATGCATAAATTTGAATTGCTCTATAGGTCAACTATTAGCCACTGGGTGCCTTCTTATCTTGTCGGTATTGCATACATGCATCTTTGTATGTTAGTTATTTGTGCATACTGGTTGCATGTAGGCAATGTTAAGCGTTGTACAAACTAGGACTTCTGCATGTAGTTACACCTTGTGTCCCTATATGCGATGCATGGAACTTTTTTCTTCTCAAGCTTTTCAAACATATTTTTTTTTGATATTTCTAGGGAAAGATCACGTATTCCTAGGTGCACATCAATCATACTCAGCCAAGCTCTTCCCATTATGATTGGGAAGTCCCCCTCATAGTTGTTGACTTGGATCACTAGGAAATTAGTTAGATATGACCATCCACAAATAGTGGTGACAATGTCCTCCACTAGTCCTAATGGGATAGTGATGGATTGGTCAGTCAACTCTAAACGAATGTTACTCTTCTTTAGTGGAGGCAAGTTCCAGGCTTTGTACATTTGTTGAGAGATTATGTTAACACCAGAACTTGAATCCAAAAGAGCTTTGCAAGACTCATTCCTAGAAATTTGCAAATATATAAGAGGAGTTCTAAGATCAGAGAATTTCCTAAGAGGATGACCAACTTTAATCTAATTAGTGATGATGTGAGTTAATATGAAAGTGTGCATTGAGTGTAGTTTTTGGTTCGAAGGAAGCTCTGAAGATTTGAATGATGGTGAGGCATTTGGAGAATTAGCTACTTGTGGTTGTAAAGACTTGCTTGGACTTTTGGTTCTAAAGAAAGGTCATTTCTTTGATCAGTTTTCTGAACCAACAGTAGGTTGAGGATTAACAGCCCTTGTAGTGTTACGTTGCTATGGCTAGGTAGGAAGCTCACCCTGCATAGTTGGAGTAGGCGGTAATGGAGCTAAGGGTGGAAGAGGTGTAGTAGGATGAGAAGGATAATACATATGTTGAACATCACTCCTAGGAGAAGGAGTTCTATAGCACTCATGGGTTTGGTAGTGAGGCTGAGGAGCAACGTGACTAGTAGAGTCACATGGAGAGATTGGCTGCTGAACATAGTACCCATATGGATCAAGTTAATGGTAAGGGTATTGTTGATGTGGTAGTGACATTCCCCATGATTGTGGGTGTTGCCACTATTAATATTGTTCATTCAGTTATGATAGAGCTCCACTCAGATAATATGTCAAGGGTTGGTGAAATTGCCTTGGGTTACCTTGAGGATAAGATAACCTTCTAGGTGTTTGTCGTTTGTTTAACCATGGGTTTAGTGCATACACCCTAGAATTTTGTAGCTATGACACTACTAGGAAACATCCTTTAGGATGGTCATATTGGCAAATTTCAAATCTGCCATCATTGTCTATGTCCAAATCCACAACCTCTTCAATGATGGCAACTTTGCCCTTACCTTTGTTATGTGCATACTCAGCTTCTTTCTTTTTCCTTCTCTCTTGGTCACTACTTTATTCTCTAGACTCCTCTACTATTTTTAGGATAGTTTAAAATTTATCATCTAGGGAGTTCCACATTTGATCTACCTTTGTCGATACTTCTGATGAATTGTCCTCATGGTCTTTCCTTTTTCGACTGCATTCAGATCTTGAAGGAGAGGGGGAAGGAGATGATGAAGGTGAAGAGGAAGGAGGACTAGCATCGTGATGGTGCCTGTCACTTTCTCTTTGGTGGTCGTAGCCTCGGTTGCAGTTACGATCAAAATGTCCATCATTGTCACATGTTTGTGTTCCTTTTTTAGACCCTTTGTGTCCATTGGTATCAGAACTTGGGTTATGAATAGTTGAGTAAAGATTCTGATACACAACCCCTTGACTGAAGTCAACAAGAGGAACATCGTTTTGTGGGAAACCTCCCAAGGCAAGTTCACCATCCTCATTTTCACTTAGGACATACAGGACATCTTGAGACCACTTACCCTTCATAGATTTGTAATGTCTCTCCTATTGTAGGTCCCTTTGGTGTTGTGCCTCCATGGGTTAATACTCTCTCAAGTCTTGTTTATGCACAACGTATCTGCCTGTAAGTGTTGCATACCAATTTGTGTGAGAGGACGAAGAAGCATGCTTGGGATTGAGTGATTAGGAGGTAACACTATGTTACCTTCTAAATCACACCATCACAACTGTTCATCCTAGTGGAGGATAAAGGTAAATTCTAGTACATACTCATCAGGATGAGCATATACCAAGTGAAACTATTGGGGTACTAGCAGATTATCTTATGCACTTTGCCTTCGATTGTTCATGGTGTTAGACCNAGATTATCTTATGCACTTTGCCTTCGATTGTTCATGGTGTTAGACCTAGGCGGTGAAGCACTCTCATAAGAATAAGGAGACATGATTGATTATTTAGTGTGCAATACTCTTTTTTGATGATTGTAGGATAACTAACCCTAAGGGTTTGTTCCAATGATGGAAGGATTTCCTAAGTTCTAATCAGTGCACAAAAAACAAAGTTCCCAACAATGGTGCCGATGATGAGCAGTGAGGTACCCTACGCCCAACCATACGAATACGAGCATTCACACGTGATCCAGTCGAACTCCAAGGATTAAGTGCTTATGCACTTACATAGAACAAGGATGGGTTATGCGATCATTATCTTTCCAAGGTTACTTGTAAGGCACAATTGTATGGTTAAGTAAACTTGAGGTATATGATTTTTATGCTTTTTATGTTTTATGTTCTTGGTGCTTAAAATGGGAAAATGAAATGATTTAGTAACTAATTTGATTTAACTAATCAACTATGCTCTAACTAGTCCTAACACCAGCATCCATTCCCACTTGCTAGATACATCTTGAACCAGTGTAACACTACTAGGATGACCAAATGCTAGTCGTTACTAAGTTACCAAGTGTTCCACATATGATCGAAGTGGTCGCGTCAAGTGTGCTAATTCATTGATAATTAATAATTAATGGTTTGATGTAAATAACATTAATTAACTATTGAACGCATTGAATAACAGTAAATAACATGAAATGTAGCAATTAAGCTATTTTGAATGTTGCAAGGTTTCTCACAAAGTTTTTCTTTATTTTCGGACACAAGGTGTGCTTAGGTACACAATGCTCGAATAAAGATCCATTCACTTTATGACTCCTACTGTGGGCACTTAGAAATAATTCTAACTTTGGAAGGGAAAAATTGCAAGAGTTCAGCTAAGGGCCTAAAAACTAATTGCCAAACCAAGTGCCGCTGTCTCTTATTTACAGCCAATGAGATAGGTTCCAACATCACATGCCTGATATTGCTTCGGCACCTCCAATATCATGTATTCGATATCGGGGATCCGATATCATGACTTATCAGGCCCAATCTTAACCAAGGGATTATTCGCCTATTTTCTAAATCTAGGGATCCTACTTGTATCTCCAAATAGCATCCTATAACTCTTCTTAATGTGGTGTATAAAATTTGGAACAAGTTGTTAGCTCTATGATTGAAAAGACTTCTTGGCCAAATTATATCTTCCCACCAAAAAAGATTTGTTCTTGGTAGATATATTTTAAACAACATGATTGTTGCATGGGAAGGTCTCAAGTGGGTAGAGGATCATGATTAAGATATTCTCCCAATGAAGCTTGACTACACCAAGGCCTATGACAACATGGTGAAATGTTTATTCTTAGATGCTACCACAAGAATAGCCACTACCTTCGGCATTAGTGCTCCCTTTCCCATCGATCGATTAGTACAACAAGGATTCCCTCTTGCCCTTGACTTGTTCATCATCACAGCCAACTTTCTCTGTCATCAGTTAAATTATAATATTAAGAATGAAGTACTCATTAGGGTCCACCTCTCTTGACATCAAGATTAGCTTCTTAACATGCATTTTGCTAATGACTTCTTTTTTCTTATTCAAAACATTGTTGCTAATTTGCACCAGCTCTTATCCTAGCTAGAGCAATATTGCTCACTCTTAAGCTCCACTATTAATTGAAATAAATCTTCTTTTTATAGCTTTACCAATAACTACAGTCATGTGACCAACTTTAATTGGCAGCTTCTTTAGGATCAAGACATGATTAAGATTCTGGGCATTCCCTTCTGCTTTAGAGGTTCTACCTTTGTTCTCTGGGAGCATGTAATTTTTCAGATTTAAAGGAAACTAAAAAAATGGAAGACTAAACTCCTCACTCTAGCTGGGAAGTACCTCCCCTGTAAATCTATATGTGCATCTACCCAAGTGTATTACTCTTTATGTTGGGCTCCCTCCCAAGCTGCTTATCAGAAGCTTGAACAATTATTTCATGACTTCATGTGATCCTTTAAAGACTCTTAGAAAGTCTTCCATCATGTCTCTTGGAGTATTGTTACTCTTCCTAAGAATAAGGATGGCTTAGATCTTTTGAACTCATTCAAACAGGGGATTACCTTAGTTGCGAAGTGGTTGGTCTAGGATCTTGATGCCTCGAACATCATTGGGACTCTCCTCCAATTAAGGCTTCAACAAGTAGTTCCCAAAAATAAGCCCTTCTAGAAAGAAATCCATTTTGTTAATTGGATTCTTTCCCCCCATACTATCACTATTCCCAGATCTCATGTTTTCAAAAGCATTTGAAGGCTTGAAAATTTCTTCATCAATATATAGATTGAACAAATGTCATGATCAACCCTACCCTTCTTTCTAAGTTATGTCCTTGGTGGTTACCTTTGTCGCGTGCTTCCCTTACCATTATGAATGCTAAGGTTGCTACCTCTTCGTATCGAAAGGGAGTTATTTCTCTAAGTTGTCGTTGACTTGCTGATCAATGGATTTCCAGGGCTAAGTTTAATAATCTATATAGGGAGTCTATAGCAATGCAACATTGCCTAGCTTGGGTTTATACCTTCATTCAATACCATTTGCAACTAGATGGTTTGGTGCATAGTATTTCTCATGGCTTCCAATGGATTAATGAGTTGAAAATTTTACCCTACAAGCCACATGTCCCCTTTCACCTTTTGCATAACTCATCAAGTGTCATTCAACAATGTAACAAGTCTTGGGATAAACAAGAGTTAGAACAATTCTAGATCTCTCTCTTCCAATGTATTTGGAAACTATTGACTCTCCCTAAAATTAATCAGTTCCTCTAGTGTCTCCTCCATCAAGGTTTACCTATCAACAAATGTCTTGAGTATCTCAACTTTTATAGTTCCAATTTACCTTTCTGTGATGGTCAAGAGGACTTTGTTCATGTGTTTTGGATTTGTCCCTTCACATAGCAGGTGTGGATATGAGCTTCAAAAGTAATTCCAATGTGCAAGGTATCTCAAGATGATGTTATATTTGGTCTTTTGGCCACCACTTCTGCTAATTTTAAATTTCCATGGAAAGTCATTAGGCCTATTATTCTATATTACATTTGGAAGTGTGGATGTAATGTTATCTTTCAAAGGATTAATTATTCTAATAAATGTCATCTAACAATGTAGGAGAAATTGTAGATATTCTTCCTCATTCATTTTCAACTCAAATCTCAAGCAACAAAGTTCAAAATGGATATTCATTAGTTGATTCATCTTTTGTAGCATTGGGAAAGACCTGTGTGCTCAAGCTAACCTCTTCATTAAGGATCACTACATAGAAGCTTTCTTTCTTACATTTGACTATGGTCTCCATATTAGGGTCTCTCTACCTTTTATTAAGTGCCATCAGCCTCGTCCAAATTTCTGTCACCCTCCCTTGTAACAAGCTAGCTAGTTGGTGAATGGTAGTTCCCCAAATTGGGTTTCTCCCTTTCGTGAACATTTATTTATGAGGATGTTTTCCAGAGTTTCATCCCCAGTGTTCTTAGTTTTCCATATTTTTGTCTCCATGACTTAATGTGGTTTATGTATTTGACACTTCTTTTTATTAATAAAACTTCTTTTTGGGGTCCAACACACACACACACACACACACACAACCCCCACCCCCTCCCCCCTAATAAATAGTACTATCAATGTCAAAGAACTTGGCCTGAATCACTTAAAAGAATTCATGCTCTTCTTCTGATAATGATGAGTGCCTTTTTTTGCAGAGTAAATGCTTGGCCCAACTTGTAGTAGTTGTTGTAGTAGTGGAAGTTGCCAAGAGCAAAAAGGGCTATTAGAATGTTTCATGTTTATAATATTAGAATGTGATGGTTTCAGGCATTATTCATAAGGGTGTTGTAACTACAATGATCTTGCTTTGTAAAATTTTCTCTGCTTAGTATTCCCTTTATGTTAAGTTTCCTATCCTCTTTCTACATTCTTTGGATGGTTTCCATTCAACCTCGCCTTAAGAATTGTATAGATATATACATTATGTAAACTTGCACATGTAGATCTACAACAATTTTTTTTTGCCTAATTATATTTTCTTTTCCATTACTCTCCATTTTGGACATAGTATCAAAGCATGTTCTTTAATTTTTTGGTTTACAAAATCATTTTGCAAGTGTGTGATCATTTTATTATTGCAAGATCATTTTCATAATGGCATTGTTTGAAGTTATAAGGCACAGAAGACTTATTTGAACATTGTGGATGCATAGGCCCCACCATTGATGGCCACAAATGAGGATACTTTGCTGTAAATGCAAATTTGGTTAGAGGGCATGATAGTAAGGAAGTTTCATTATTCTCTCTCACAAAAGAGTAGTACAAGCAACTCATTTTACTTTTAAATTATCACCAATATGCTACAAATCAAATAGGTACCTTACAACTAGAAACAAATTCTTCAATTACTTCTCTCTACCTAGCCTCAATCAATAATTCAACATCATGGATTCTTGATACTAGAATAACTGGTCATATGGTTAACTCATATTAATATTTTTTCTATGTTGCATCCAAAGTAGATACTTTTGTAAAACTACCTAATGGTATTATTGCACCTATTTCCCATGTTGGAATTGTGAATATATCTATAAGCAAACTAGTTCTCTTCTATAAAGTAAATGCTTAGCCTAGCTTGCAGTAGTTTTTGTAGCAATGGAAGTTGCCAAGATCACAAACGATTATTAGAATGTTTCATGTTTACAATATTAGAATGTGACAGTTTCCACCATTATTCCTAAGGGTGTTTTCACTACAATGATCTTGTTTTATAAAATTTCATCTATTCAATGTTCCCTCTATGGTGAGTTTCCTTTCCTCTTTTTACATTCTTTAAATGGTTTCAGTTTAACCTCAATTGAAGAATTTTATAAATATGTACACTATGTAAACTTGAAAATGTAGAATTGCGGAAATATTCTTCTAACTAATTATATTTTCTTTTCAATTGCTCTCCAATTTTGATAGGGCCATGTACATTTATGCATCTAACTAAAGTGTTGTTCTTTCTCCATTTAAAGTTGCACAAAATTATGTTGACATGTAAGCTTTAGCATCTTTGCAAGAAGCCTTTAATTTGGCATTAGGATTTGTTTCCTTTTAATATCAAACTATGTTAATTCATTTTCAAACACCAACTTCCATTCCCTCGTTATTAGCCATTATTTTCCAACAAATAGTAACACAGAAATTATGTATAAAACACAAAGTTCAAACCAAGTAGGACTTGGCTTAAAAACTAGTATACTTTCTAATGGAGAGTAGAGTAGAATAGACATATTTTGAGACTCATAACATCCTTAAGAAAATTGTAATTATTCTAATAACTTTGGGAATAAATCAACAAGTTTCTTCTAAGTTTTGAATCCTTTGCTAATCAACAATTTGTAAGGAAGAAAGGCTAATTATGATTCCTAATCAATATTCAACATCAACAATTCCTGGTATTCTTTGTACGTTTATTCTATTCTATGTTTCTCATAATCAGAGTAAAAAATGATCAAAGTTGATTATGGGAAAACTAAGAGGTTATGAATATACGAAGTAACAAGTTTGACTAATACATTACACTTGGTAAATGGAAAGTGATACTGTTCTTACTATTGTGTAGGTTGTAGCTCAGTATTGATATTGGGGTTAGAACCCTTGAAAAATATATATATTAAAAATAAAAATTTAAAGTAAAAATGTAGAAGAGTACTGCAAATAAGAAAAACTTTAAATCAACAAAAAAGAAAGGCCTATTGATTTTGGAAATGTTTTATCAATCTTTCATTCTTACAACTAATTCTTAAAAACCTCCCATTTGGGGTAAGAATCAAACATTTTATGAAAAGATTAACATTGGATGGAAGGGGAGGAAGCCCTGCCTTGTCTATAATAGAATCAACATTATCAAAAGATATCATTTCCATATCTTGACCAATAGTTATAAACAAATGAGTAGTTAAAATATCTTGAACATGTTATCCATTCTAAAGATTTGATATGTATTCGCCAATAGATAAACTTCATTGATGTTTTCTATTATGAAGAACCATTTTGAAACTATCTAAATTAATAACATGTTTTTGTGAGACCTCAAGAACAAATGTTTGTTTCTCCTTAGTCATTAAAGAATTCTTTGAAATTGATTTAACTAGAATTTTTCTCAAAGGTACATTTTGTTAAACAATAGTAAAAGAAAAAGGTGAACTAATGGTTGAAACATTAGTAGAAGAAATTGTTACATGATTTGCATCATTTGTAGAAAAGTAGAGTCTATAATATTTTTAGAAGAAACCTTGGTAGTATTTGTCCTAGCTTGGTGGTGCCATGTTTGAATAGCCTTTTTTGAAAACATAAAAGGACATAAATCAAATATGACCTTTTTGATGATAACGAAAATATGACTTTGGAAGATTATAATAAATAACATTCTACACACAATCAATTCCACTAGCATGTAGAGGAATTTCTCGATTAAGAAAATCAAGATCTACCTCAATCATATATCAAATTTTATGAAAACTTCTAGCTATATCTAGGATTTTAAAATGCATGATTAGCCTAATTCAAGAGAGAATATCCCTTTTAACTTTTTCAAAAATTAATGGAAGATTTAACAATTCAACAAAACAAAGAACCCTTTGAAATTCAAGAGATGTTAAGCTTAAAATAGAAAGTCCACTTTTGAATATTTAATAAAGAATTAAAATGATTGAAAACATCAATATCAAAGACCTTAGAAAGCATTTTTAAAACAAAAAATTCTACTAACAAAAATGACTTTGATGAATAATATGCATAGACAATATCCAATCCTCGATCTTTATTTTTAATCTTCAATTGGTGGACATGGACCATGCTATCCAAGATGAATTGCCAATCAGAATTTGTGTTGAAATGGAATTGATTTGGGAGTTCACCATCTAGATTTCCTTCTCATTGATTTGTTTATACATGCCCACTTGATCGTGGAAGTGTTCTTTGAGCCTTTCATGCCTCTTTACCTCATTTTGCAACATGCTTATTTCAATAGTTGATTTCTATTAGATGGTGCTAGGTAGCTCATATCCTAGTTGACCCTCATCAATTGTTCTCTTAATCAATGAATGCTCTCTTCAAGAATGTTTTTCTACTTTTCCACATTAATCAACCTAGCATTTTCTACAGTGAGTTTCTGGTTTTCTTCCTATACCATAGTGAGAGCCTTAGCATGTGCATATGTTTTTGCTTCTGCTACTGAGGTATTCCAAACGTCTTTCTCCTTTTCATTCTCCATTTGCTTATTATGCTCCATGAGATGATTAATTTGTTCTATTCTAAACTGCTTCAATTGATCAGGTGCAATAAATTGAGTAAGATCTCTTTGCTCTACCCTTAGGATTATGAGCTCTTCTTATAATCATGACTTGCCTAGTTTGTAGGATTTGGTCTAGGAAATGCTCATGATCTACAGGAGTAAATAAGTAACCAGTTAGCATTTAAGCATCTATCACTCCAGAAAGATCAGCTAGTGGCACAACAGGTACATTGAATGATTCCTTTATGTGATATGTGATCACTTGTGTAGCTCCTGCTACATCCTGGTACGACATAACCAACATTGTGGCTCCTTCACTAGTTTCTAGCACTACTTGAAACAATGCAACATTCCTAGAAATCTATTGTGACCATTGGTCCTCTCCTCCTTACTACAACAAAATTTGTCCACTAGCAGGATTTGTGGAAACTATGGGTTGAATGGCACTATCGATGACTTATACAGGTTGGCCTCCTCATGTGTTTCCCAACTAATGGTCTCTGCAATTTGTTACAAATGACTAATTGATGGCCTATAGTCTTGTAGTAGTGATGGTGAAACTTGCTATTAGTATTGTTCTTGTTGCTACTGTTGCTTTTGCTATTGACCACTAGGTCTTTCTTGCTGTTGTTGCATAGTAGTTTGAGTGGTTTCCCTAGTTTCTGTTTGTTTCTCCACCTGGTCCTTCTTTGGTGCTGTTGGCTTAAGCATTTCAGCATAGGAAGCATTTTGACGTTCCTAGGGATGTCATTGGTCTACCCTAGGATTCCATTGTGTCTGCATAACTTTCTAATGAGGTAAGGAAATGGAAGTGTCAACTTCCCTACCTTATTTTCCTCAAATTATTATTGGATCTCAAGGAAATAAAGGTGTGTGATGTTTGTATTAAATATTTCCATTAAAATTGCACTTCCTTTGGCCACATATGTTGATATCTTGTACAATATTTTTGTGGAAGATAGGTGATATGTGCTAATTTTGAAGTAAATTCTTTCTTCAAGAGTTAGCTCATTGTAATCCTTATCATCTTTGCCATATGCTCTTTGAAACCATAGTTTTCTTATATTTGTATTTGATCTAGTGAAAAGATACTTTTGGTCCTTCATTAGGCACATTAAAGACTTTAGCTATCACCTTTAGAGAATAGGATACTAAGACTCCTTCAATGTTAACTACTGCATCATCTATTTTGTAATGCTAAAATTGATATGTTTCCCCCAAATATCATTCCTCATTTTTGGTGAGTGTAGGCCATAACAATGATGCTTGGAGTTATGTCTTCATTTTCTTCGAAGAAAATTCCAGGAATGGACCAAAGTTGAGTTCTACGATCACTATGGACATGACCATTTTCTCTTGGATGGCTTCAAGGTAATCTCGTGATAGCGTGAGGCATTGTTCTTGTTCTAGTGCTTGTTGATTTTCTTCCTTTACCTATGTTGAGTGTCCTGTAGCAGAAGTTTCTTAATGGAGACTAAAGGATTTAGCCTCCTACTCCACATGTTATGCTTGTGGGTTTGTTCCCCTATTCAGCCTCATCCATGACCTCTTGGCTTTTTACTTGTTGGATGTGAAGTTCCTCTTGTTGCTCTTTCGGGGCCATCTACAATCACTAAGGGTTTGAAAATTATTAAAATGTTTACTCCAATTCTTGAAAACTCTTTCTTTACTTGTACCCTTTACTAGATCAAGTTCTTAGCTTATTATGATCGTAGAGTTAGAAAAATCTTCAAAAAGGAACCCTTAGGTGTTAGTTCTTTATAACCCGTCATAGTTATCTATTTTACTCTTATTTATGGCTTATGATAGTTGGTATGGATTATTAAGAAGATTATTTAAGTGTCTATGGCTTTGGTATAATGGATTTTTGCTAAAAATTTTCATTTCCCCTTCCATACTTATCTTTATAATACCTTTTGGATGTTAAAAAATTTTGACTCAAATGTTAGTGATATCACACTAAGTACCCCTCACAACTAAGTTGAGAGCTTCATGATCAAAAAGGTTCAGGAATCTCAGAAATTGGAGCTACAAGGGTAGAGCTATGAGTATTTGTTTTTTGGAGGTTAGAGCTCTTAGTTTAGATGAAGAAATGGCAAAAACTCAGTTAGCTTCAAAAGTTGAAAATGAAAGTGCACTATATATAGTCCCTTGCACTATATATACTTTTTTTTAAGTGTAGTATTGTAGATATGATATTAGAGGTGATTTGAAATAATAGACCTGATATCAGAGGTGAAAAATTAAAATTTTTTGTTGATTTTTCTAGAAAAAGAATAAGTTAGTTGGAATGTCTAGAAGATATGAAACATGTCTATAGGGTTGTGAGGTAGGAATGATGTATATTTCTTAAAAATTTGGCATAGAAAGTGCATAAAGAAGGAATCTCGAGCTATGAAAGTTTATTAAGCATTTTGGATGAATAGGAAATGGGTGATGAAGTTTTAGTGTCCAATTGAAGTTTGAGATGATTAGGGAAGGTTTTTATTAACATTTATTGTTGTTGGAAGGCACAAGATGATGTGGAATCACTTGCTAGGTATAAGATATAGTAGTTATACAAGTGGATCCTTCCCAAAGAATGCTCCAGCCCTTAATGCCCTTGTATAACCACATCTAAAATTGTCCTTAGGCACTCAAGGAGTTGAATGTAATGCATACCTATTTAGCAAAACACATGTTAGTAGTACTAGGTTGGGAAAATTATGTTATATTACCCAAAATCACAAGTTATGATTACATATACAGTGAGATGAAATGGACTTAGAAGGGATTGTTGAAATTGGGACGTGAGGTGTCTTACCATAGGCATAATGAATTCTTGTGCTTTATTAGTGGTTAAGGTAATCATTAGCCTTGTATTCTAAGATTCAAACCAAGTCCAAACCACATTCCAGTGACATCACATTATTTCATCTCTTGGATTTACAACCATAAGACTACCACTATTGCAAGGAGTAGTACCACTTGGTGTATTGTTCAAGGGAGGAGTTTATTCTATACATTTTTTCTATTTTTTTTAATTATGTCAACCTTACCAAAGGACTACCTTTAGGCATGGGTAACATGTCTTTCTAGTGACATGGTAAGGCAACACTTGTTGGACTCTTACTTCCATTTTTTGTTAAATCTACAAGGATATAATACAACCTCAGAAACAAGATAGAACTCACAAAAGTAATCCAAGAGAATCCACAAATCCCCTTGATGTCACACCCTTGAAATTCCCACTTAGTTCTTTACTTTTCAGTCTAGGCATAATGATCACAAGTTTATTCTTAGTTTTATGATGAAAAGAATATCATTATTGCCATGGTAAGCATCTCTTATTATTAGAATGGATGGATGAATGTTGTGATCTCACTTGTAGAAATAATTAGTCCCTTATGACTTGATAAGATAGAGAATCTTCATCTTATTGGACTACATCTTGCCTTATTCTTGATGCATTTTATTAGTAATAAAAAAATATTTACAAAGAAAATGAAAATAGAGTATGAAAAAGATAGTAAAAATGGAAGAAGATGTAAAGAATGAAAAATGTTTAAAGAATGAAAAATTATTAAAGAATGGAAAAATGTGAAAGAATTAAGAAATTATTAAGAAAGTGAAAAGTGTAAAAGAATAGAAAAGTAAAAAGAAAGTGAAAAGTTCAGTAAAGTACCTATAGGTCCAGATGGACACCGCTCATGACTATCATTAGGATTGGTTAAACGAAAGAGATAATGCATGGAAGATAGTTGGACATATTGGTTAGATTCCTTAGAATGCTCATAGTAGAATTTGACTTGTTGTATGTTAGCAAGAATGAGCTTATGTGGACAGGATGGGTGGTAGATATGTAAGACACTAGATGGATAAGTGGCTTGAACAATGTACAATCCCTCCCAAAGTATCTAAAATTTGTCTTTTTGGGGTAGATCATTAGGATTATAGTAAAGGACCTTAACACTAGGTTGTATAGTTACTTGCCTTATCCATGTATCATGCCTAAGTTTGGAGTAATGTGTGTGGACTTCATTACTCATGAGTGCTACAAGCTTATTTTCATCTAAGTAGTTTAGATTCATGAGGCATTCTTGGTGGGCTTAGCTCAAATTAAGGTTAATTTGACTAGCAGTAGCTAAGGGTCAAAGCTCTACCCAAACAAGAAATGTTAGTAGTTTTCCATAAACTAGCTTGTATGGGGAGTATCCTTTGGGTAATTTCCATGATGTCCTATAGGCCCATAGAGCATTGTTAAGTTTAGTACTTCAATCCTCCATAAATTTTCTAATTGTTTTAGTTAAGATTTTGGTGATTTCTCAGTTAGTAACTTCTATTTGACCATTAGCTTAGGGGTGATATGGTGTAGGTAGTTGTTACATGAGCTTCTTAAATGTAGCACCTGTAAAATGAGTTTTGTTATCAGATATGAACTTTCTAGGTACTCCAAATCTATTCACCACATTATATAGGAAGAATTTGGTAGTAGTCTTGAATGTAAAATCTTTGACTATTACTGCCTCTGTCCGCTTTGTACAATAATCCTTAGTTGATGAGTGGTGGAGTAATCCAACATCCAATCATACAATCCATAGGTTTTTACACATGACTAGACCATAATCCATGGATGACACAATGTGAATATGCTAGTAATTGGTTTAAGTTTATGGTTGTTGTCTTCCCACATGAAGCTAGTGTAGTCTATGTGTATGATTTAGCTCACAATGAGGTATATGATATGTTAATGTTGTTTGGTCATTTCTCCTAGCAAATATGGTAAAGTGAAAAGGGGTTTTAATCTCAATCTTTATTGCTGGTTGTGAAATGTATCCAAGTACACTTCACTCGCATAAAGACTCCATATAATCACTCAACATCGCACTATGAGCATACACTAATAAGTACTTAGAACTAAAATCATGAAAACAAACTACAAGAGTTATGCTACTATGGAATGAAATCTATTGTGAATATGTACACCTAAGTGTTGTATTTATAAGCTGGCACACATCCTGTGATATCTCATATATGATGACGTAGCTAATGCTATCATATCATATATCTGATATCATAGTCCTTGAAAAATTGCTGTTATCAATAGTCATAATTATGTAGGCTTTTCCATTTGACATCAATGTTACGGGTCCCATAAAATTGATTTTCCATATATCAAATGGCTCCAAAGGCTGTATCCATTACTATGGCCCTTCATTTCTAGTCGTTATTTCTCCATCCATTTGACATTTGTCACAAGACTGTGCAAAGTTATGGATGTCTCGGAATAATGTGGGCTAAAAGTAGCCTACCATTATCAGTTTGAGTGTCATTCTTTGTCCTACATAGTGGCCACCACATGAGCCTTAATGGAAATCTTGTAAGACTATTTGTTGGTCACACTCTAGCACACACCATCTGACTAGCCCATCTACATAGATCTTGTACATATTTCCATTGATTTCCATATATCTTTTTGCTTTATGAAAGAATTATTATTATTTTATTTCTTACTCTAATCAATAGGAACCTCTTGTGTTGATAGATAAGTCTGATATTTTGTTGTCTATGGCTTCCCTATTGAATTTACAACCTTTACTATTTCAATAGATAGGTTCTCATTGAGCAACTGGTTGGATTAAGGTTTTGCTTGATCCTGGACATCCCACTTTAGCCTTGATAGATGATTAACTACGACATTTCTATGCCCTTTTTATCGTTCATCGTGATGTCGAATTCCTATAGGATAACGAGCCATCTAATCACTCTGCAACTAACTGATGATTTATTCATGAGAAACTAGATGAAATTATGATTAGTATGGACATAGATCTAATATTCAAGCACATAATGTCTAGAATTCTCAAGTGTGTACACCATGCCCATCAGCTTCTTTTCAATTATGGTGTAGTTCAATTATGTTCCGGTGATACTTCTGCTGGCATAATGTATATAATAGGGTCTCTTTTGTTCATCTAGCTATGTTAGTACTACACCAAGCATGTAATTGGAAGCATTGGTAATGATGTGAAAAGGCCTAGACTAATCTAGAGCTTGAAGGATTAGTGTCTCAACAAGTTTTTTCTTTAGAGCTTCATATGCCTTTTTGCATGACTTTGTCTATTCAAAAGGTACCTCCTTCTTAGTGAGTTCCATGACCAATTTTGGTATCTTTGAAATTTTTTTTATAAATATTCTATAATATTCTATGTGGCCCAAGAATGATCCCACATCATTTACTATTTGTGGCCTTTGACTGATATTTTTTATGACTCAAATTTTCTTAGGATCTATCTCATGCCTTTTGGAGAGATTTTATGTCTCAACACTATATCATCCTAGACCATAAGGTGTCTTTTCTACAAAGTGAGCTTGAGATTGATTTTCACATGTATTTTCAGTACTTACTCTAACCAGTCTAGTGCTTGCTTGAAATCTAGCCCATATGTCAAAAAATCATTCATGAATACTTCAACGTCATTTCCAATCCATTTTTGGAAGATGCTTAGTACCAATCTCTAAAAGGTGGATGGCACATTGTAGAGACCAAAGGACATCTACCTTTAAGCAAACATTCCCCATGAACTAGTGAATGTCATTTTCTCCTAGTTGTCAGGTGCAATGCAAATCTAATTATATCTACTATATTCATCCAGAAAATTGTAATACTCTTATCGTGTGATGATATCTAGAACCTGATCAACAAATGGTAGAGGGAAGTGATCCTTGAATGTAGTAGAGTTCAACATTTGGAAATCAATGCAGACTCACCATTGGTCTTCCTTCTTTGGAACGATCACTAAGGAATTAATCCATTCACTATCTGCAATAGGATAGATGAATCGTGCCTTTAACAATTTCTTCAACTCTTTCTTAACTACTTCTTTTAGTTTGGGATTGAGCCTTCATTGGGGTTGCCATTGTGGTTTGACTACTTAATTAGTATATATTTGATGTTAATAGATTCTCGGATCAATTCTCATGATCTCATCATAAGACCAGACAAATGTTGTGGGTCATCTATTAATTACTTCTAGCAACTTCCTCTTCTATTTTTCCTTTAGATTGGCATTGATTATTACCAACTTCTTATTGTTTAAAAAGACATATTCCAATGTTGATGGTAGGGCCTTTAGTTTTAGTGGTTTTGGTTCCATAGTGTTTGGGATCTCTAATTGTCCCTAGTTTGTCTCTTATTTTTAACTTATTTGTGGGTAGGAGTGTCTTTTCCTTAATTACTCTAGTTTGTTAGCCTCTTCAATGTAGGCACTAACAATTTTCTTTACTAGTTCCATGTACTTGTTGGATTGAGTTTCTTCATCTATGATCAGCCACTAGGTTTCTTGTTATAGTGTGGCTACTACATATAGACATTTTTGCATACATATTTCTTCTATACATTTATTACATGCCTAGTATCTTTTTGTTTGATGGCCCATATCCTCTACATGCAATTGCATCCATTATCGCCGGATGTGATACATGGAGCTCTATATCTTTGTATGATGTTGGCTTCATCTTCCTTGGATATTTCCAAGGACAAGTCACAAATACCAAACTTAGTATTGACAGTGCTAATCCAAGCTCTTCCCATGATAATTGGAAATTCTCTCTTATTTTTACTGACATGAATTACTATAAAATATGCATGGTAAGACCAACCATTGATGGTTGTGATCACATCATCTGCTTATTCAAGTGAAATTGCAATCAACTAGTCAACAAGCTCTAACTAGATGTTGCTCTTCTTCAATGGTGATAGATTTCAAGCCTAATACTTGTCTTGTGTGATTAGGTTCATCCCTAACCTAGAATAACGAAGATCCTTGCATGGTTTCTACCCTACTACTTGAAGGTAAACTTAGGGACTTCTTGGATAAGTTCACTTTTGTGGAAGGGACTTGCTTTTATCCAATGGGTGATTGTTTAAGTAAGAATGATAGTGGTTATATTGGCGTTTGATGAATAGGGATGTTTGTTATTCTGTGAAGGATTGAATGAGAATGGAATAGAGGTAGATGTGATCCCCATTCTTCAAACCTTTTTGGGACTTGTTGAGAAAAATAGTTGTTTCCTATATTGTGGTTCACACATGATCACATCCTCCTACATGTTGACCATCCTTATTGCACTTTTTTGTTGTGGTTGTGATGATAGTTCTCCTAGCATGATAATAGGTGGAACCGGAGAGATTTGGATGTTAATTGGAAGAACTAGGTGTGGATAGATGCATATACAAGTTTGAATCTATCCTTGGAAGTTTTGGTCTATGGTACTCAGTGGGATAATATTGTAGAGTCTAAATAGCAGCATTAGCAGGAGAGATTGGACATTACACATAGTATCCATATGTATTTGATTGTCGATATGGATATTTTTGACATGGTGGTGGCATGGCCCATGATTGGGGTTATTGCCACTACATATGGTACTACTCTTATGGCTTTGGGTAGGCTCCATTGGGGTAGTATGTTAGTTGGAATGTTTGCCTATAGTTACCTTGAGGATAAGGTAATCATTTGGGCATTTGTTTCTTGATAAATCTAGGATTAAGTGCATATGCCCTCCTCTCTTGTAAGTGTGCCATTGCTAGACAACATCCTTTGGAACATTCGTATTGGCATATGAAACATCCTTTCTCATCTTTAGAGCTTGTGTCTAAACACTCAGCCACTGAAGCTACTTTGCCCTTTTGTCCAAAATATTTCTTCTTCTTCTCTTGTCCTTACTAAAGGCTTGCTCTATTCTTTCTTCCACAATTGTTAATGTTGTTGTAAATTTTTAATCAATTGAGTCCCACATTTTCTTTACCTTTGCTATGATGTCAGTTATAGATTTTTGAATTGGTAGAGTCTTCTTCTGAATTACCTAATCCAAGGCTTCTTCCTCCTAAGTATCACAAAATCTTACATCTATTTTCATGATAGACAGATCTTTGTTATATTCTTTTGTTGATTCTCTCTTTCTTAACTCACCTTCCTCTTTTGCCACTTAATCAATCAATCTCTATATATAATGGATAGACATCTTTGATAATTTTCCTTGGGCATAAACCCTCAAGGTCTCTTTAGTCTTGCTTTGTAACTCATCTACAATGTGCCTTAGCCATTCCCATTATGAGAATCCATGGCTTGGGCATTAGTGAGTGGTGAGGTACCCCTACACACAACCATACGAATATGAGCATTTCATGCACGATCTGGTCGAACTCTGCAGATGGGCTAGCTGTGGTATCTAGATAGTTACTCATTGATCGCAGTCCACTATCTTTCCACCTAGACTAGTATATGCTTTGTCACATATGGTTTAGTCCAGAGTGAGGTGTATAATGTGGTTTCTAACCTAGTGCTACTCCTAGAGGCAATGGAAAATAACTTTAATTAAGCTAGGAGGAAAAGGGAGAGAGAGTTAAGCTAATAGGAAGTGGGAGAGAGAACCTAAGCTAGCCTAAGTGCAATGAGCATCTATTACTTAATCATCCGTACACATCTTGGACCTTGTGCTCAACTACCACTAGGGTTACGAAGCACATGGCCTAGGTACACTACTAGGATACTAGGTAGTCACACTTGAATGCTCGTGATTAAGTCATACTCATTCCTCATTTAAGGAGTTTAGGATGAAGAGATATTAACTATGAAAGCAATAAATAACAATAACAATTAAATAATTAAACTAAGTAAATGCTGCAATGATGAAGTAATCTTGATCTTTATTTCTGGTCATGTGCATGTCCAAGTACGTCACACTCGAATAAAGGTTCCGTACAATTACAATCATCACATTGTGGGCATGCACTAGGCAAAAGTGTTGAGAAGAACTAAAAATGAACTAACTTCTATCTACTAACTGAAAACTAACTCCCTGACTTCTTGTGCCTACATGTGTATTTATAGGCCCACATAGGAGTTACGATATCGTGTATCCGATATCGCTTCTTAGGTCATGATATCACGTACCCAATATTAAGGGTTCAATATCGGAGCCTACTAAATCATGATTCATCATACCCCCACTATTGAATGAAAACTCATCCTTGAGTCAAAAAAAATGAGAACAAGTTCCATTGATTACATAGTGGATAGGTATGGGATTATTGACTAACTAGGAATTTATTCATGCTGTAGTGGAGAATTAAATACAACAAAATTGGGACACAGACACAAAAATTAAAAAATCACAAAATTACAAAATTTCATAGAACTCATGTGGTTCCCGGTGACGGTGGCTCCTCCATGGGATGCTTCCCCTTATCTTGTGCTCCAAATTTTTGAATTTGATGGCTCTACAATAGTTCTTGGAGCTTTTCCTCTTCAGTTCAAGGGTCTTGTGCCATCCATGTTGATGCTCCAATGTTTGATGGGGTCGACACCTCCCATTGGCATGATAGTTGTAGGAACATTTGATTTGCTTTAACATACCAGGCCGCAAACAACCGTCGTTCCTCCTCGTAGGCTCTAGCTTTGTCCCTGTACTCCTGGAAATCTGTAAGCCATTAAGCCAAGTCTACTATGACATCTTTCTACCCTTGGTAGCTAGCCTTAACCACCTCTAGCTCAAAACTTGTGACTTCTAGCTTCTGCAACATTTTCTTATGCTTCCCAAATTCTGCTTCATATTTGACATAGGTGGCAACTACCTTCTTCTCAAGCTTTGTTCTTGGACGTCCTGCTATCAACATGGCTAGATTGGCATACCATAGGTTTGCCAATTCCATGTACTTTGTGAGATCTTGAATATGCAAGTCCCATCTTTTAAGCTCTGCTTAGTGAACAAATGCATATGTGTCCAATATGGCCTGCCAATCAATGTGTTGAGCACTGAAAGTGTTAATGTGGGCTTTGGCCATATGGATCTCCTTCTTGATGACTTGCTTGTACATCCCCACTTTGTCTTTGAAATGCTCCTTTAACTTTTCATGCTGCTTGGCCTCATTTTGCCACATGCTTATTTCAATGGACATCTTTTGATGGATTGCACGTGCCTCCTCCATTGGGAGGGTTCGATTCTCTCTAGCCAAATGGTTCATGTCTTGGTTGACCCTAACCAACTATTCTCGTAACTACTAAAAATTTTCTTCGAGAACATTCTTTTGTTTCTCCACAGTGATCAACTGAAGATTGTCAATAGCCAGCTGTTTATTCTCTTCTTGTAAGGCTCTGAGTGCTTTGGCATGTGCATAGGTTTGCGCTTGTGCCTTGGAGGCATCCCAGTCGGCCTTCTCCTTCTTCTTTGCCACTCTTTTATTGTCCACCAGTAGCTTATTGAGCTGCTTCATCTTAAAAGTGTCCAGCTAGTCTGCAGGAATAAATTAAGATGGGTCCCGTTGTGCAGCTTGTAGGGTAATGAGCCTCTCTTGGAGTCTTGTCAACTTCGCTTCCACGTGCTCAACCCTAATCTTTGCCATGACCAGCTTCCCTTTGGTGGAGATGAGGTTTGATTGTGTTGTTGTGACATTTTGTGGGATGTTGAACAAGGATTTCATTACTTTTCCTATCTACAGCAATCGATCAAGGACATCCTTATGCTCTACAGGAGTCATTAATGGACTGGCTAGAGTTTAAGCATCCTGTGCTTCTGTGAAATCTGTCAATGGAATAACAGGAACGTTGAATGATTCTTTGATGTAGTCCATGACCACTTCTACAACTCTTGCTACATCTTGGTGCTTCATGACCACCACTATGGCCCCTTCACCTATTTCCAATTACACCTAGAAAGACATAACATTCCTTGAAATTTTTTGTGACCAATGGGTCTTCCCTCCTCCTGTTTGGATGGACACCTTGCCCTGTGCACGATCAATAGAAACTGTGGGCTATATGGTTTCGTCGATGACCCAGAAGAGATTAGCATCATCACGACTTCCCCAACTGGCCGTCTCAGTGATGGCCTTGAGATGGCTCATCAACGATCTATAATCCTATGGCGGTAGTGGTGGTTGGTCTCCCTGGCTCGTGCTGGGCCCTACTTGCTGTTGATTGGGCCTTGTGCTTGGGAGTTGGCTAGGCCCTATAGTTTGAGTTGCAGTGGGCCCCACCATCTATTCTTGCCTTGGCTCCAGTGTCTCACCAGCACTCTTCTTTGGGGCTAGTGGCTTCAGTAGTTCTATGAATGAAGCATTTTGGGCTCTTCTAGGAACATGATTAGTATACACCAGAATACTAGCACGTTTGCACAGCTTCCTGATGAGATAAGGGAAGGGCAACACGAACTTCCCTGTCTTGCGTTTTTCAAACCTCCTCAAGATCTCCATGAGATACAGATGAGGAAGGTTAGCATTAACTTTTTCCATCAATATCGTACTTCCTCTTGTCACATATGTTGAAATTATATTTAATCATCTTGTGGAGAAGATGTGATAAGTACCAATCTTGAAGTATATCCTTTCTTCCAGCATCAACTCTCCATATGTCTTATCTTCTTTACTGTACGTCCTCTTCAACCAAATCTTTCGTGCATTAGCATTGGAGCGAGTGGAAAGGTGAGAAAATTTTGGCCCTATATTCGGAAGGTTTAACACTTTCAAAATGGCCTTGGTAAAAAAATCAACAAATACACCACCAATGTCAACTACGGTGCCTTCTTCCTTATTGTGCCAAAATTGGTACGTTTCTCCTAAGTACCAAGCACCACTTTCAGAGGGAATAGGCCATAATGGAGACCCTTTGAGTTGGTCCCTAACAACTTCAGGAGTGAATTCTATCAAAGGTTCAAAGTTTAATTCCATGATCATAGCTGCTAACATTGACCTTTCTTAGATAGCTTGGACACACTCTAGGGACAACATGAGGTGTTGTCCTTGTTTAGGTGCTTTAGCTTCTCCTCATTCCACATGTCCTAACTACATAGTAGTAGGAGTCTTTTGATGGATGCTAAATGATTGCACCTCCTACTCTGCACATTACTCGAGAGACACTTGTCCTATGCCTCTCTTGGGTCATTTGGACATACCTAGAGAGGGTCCTTCTTGTTATCCACGTTTAGGGGCCATATGCAATCACATGAGGCCAACCATTAGTAAGGTTGTTTAAAAAATTTAAATTATACCTTAGTTCTGCCTTAATGAATTCATTTCTTATTTCATGTAATTTATAGTTAGTAAAATGTCCCCCAAAAGTTTTAGTATTAGGCCCAATTTGATCTGGTGGCCTCAAAGTTTAAATTCCCGGTATAAGTGAGGAGATAAGATTATTTTTGGCAACATGGTTATCATTTTTATAAGTATTTACCCTTTATAGTATCCTTTAGGCGATGATGAATTTTGAAAAATTTATACTCAATTTAGAGTATACCCCTCCCCCATGACTAAGCTAAACACTTCGGGTTTAGGTAGGTTTGAACGAGTTATGGCTGGTAGACCAAGAGGTCTGCGAGTTGCAAGTTGTAGAAGAAAATTTGAAAAAATCCCCCCACGTGAATAGTTGAGAATGATGTTGACATTCAAGGGGGAATCCATATATATAGTTTTTGAGGATGCGATATTGCGTACATGATAGCGTGGCCTCGATATCGCGTTTGACTCGATATTGCGGCCCATCGAAAATAGGGTACTTAGGGAAAATTGATAAATTTCTGAAATTCTAAACTCAAAAATGAAGGACTTGAGTTCAATGTAAAAGGTCCAAGGTAATATTAAATAGTTCTGAAGACAAAAAAAGTATATTGGTATAGAATCTGGCAATGAAATGCATGAATCAGATGAGGAGAAAGGACATGTTTCTGTACATAGGAACGTTTGAACCAGAAGGATGATGAGGGAAAGAGTATTGTAATACTTGGAGGGTATAAAATGATGTTATGGTGATGTGTTATGAGTGCAAATTACAAAAGTCACGCAAGTGGATCCTCCCCAAAGCAAGTTCTAACCTATAATTCCCTTACGTAACCATACCTGAAAATGTCCATAGGTACTAAAAGGTTTAAATGTAATCCCCACCAGTTGCACAAAACACACACATGTAGATACCACCATGATGAGATATGAATTCAATGCTACACAAGACACAAGTCACAAATACATGAACAACGAGATGAGGAAAATTGTAGAAGGGATTGTAGGGATTGGGAAATGAGGTAACTAACCCAGGGTACAATGAATCCTCAGTGTAAGGCATGATTAATGTGTCATTAACCTATCGCTCAAAAATCAGGACCAAGTCCATTTCTCTAATCAATGACATTGCATTGTTTCATCCCAACGATAGACAACAATGAGAGCATCATGACAACATGACATACGATCACTTGGCATTTTGTACAAGGGAGAAGTGATTCTTGCTTTGTGGCATTTTTGTTTGTGTTATTTTATTTTTATTTTTTTGATGAAATGCTTAATCCAAAGAATCCGCCTACCTTCAGGCATGGGTACATGTCTTTCCAGTGGAACCTCCTAGAATAGCATTGGGTTTCTTTATTGAGTGCCTTTTTATTACTCTTACTCCCATTCTCCGTTAGATCTACAAGGATCTTAGTACAACCAAGTTGCATGATAGCTCCCATGGATGTTACCAAAGAGAATCCACAAGTCCCCTTGATGTCACACTCTAGCCATTCCTGCTTAGTCCATCCTTCTTCGCTTTGGGTATAATGAACACAAGATTACTTTAAGTTTTAATGATTAAGAATATCATCATACCCAGGGTAGAACCTCTTATTAATAGAATGGGTGGATGGATGTTATGGGCTCGTTGTTCAAATAATTAGTCACCTNAAAACAAAAAATTGTAACATTAAAGAAAAGGAAAATGTGTATTAATTTTGCTGTTGTTAGAATGGGGGATAGCCCCCATAACTAAACGATTGAGCATAGCTAGAATTAATAAATCAAAGGTTAGGATCCTTGCATGTTGGAAATATTGGAACCTGGTCATACTTATCCCATTGGGGTTTACACACTTGATTAAAGTTGACATAGTGGGGCAAGTTATAAGATGTGGTTAATTTATAAGGAGTTGACCCACTATGGTACTTGCGACCATACGATGGTATGCAAGGATCAACATATCTCCCCATGTGGTTATATTCATTAGGCCGCATGGTTGTTGGAGTATTGAGTGATGGCCCTGATAAGGTAACATGAGGTGTTGGGTTCAAAGAGGAAAATGCACCATAGTGTTATGCTTGTGCTGAGTTGGTAGATGTAGTGGCTTCTAAACTGTGGTGTCCCTTTTTACAGTCACGTCTAAAGAAGGGAGGCCTATGATGTTGTGGAGGATTCCCACTACTGTTGATAGTAGAAGCACAAGTAACGTTTGTGGGTTGATGTTGTGGTGCAAATCCTTCAGGTACAATTGGTGGCAATGTAGAAGGAGGTGAAGGATGAGAATTTTGAAATTGAGAGGAAGTGTAAGGTACCCAAGGTGGTGGTCCTGTTGGTGAGGATATGGATTGATAGTATTGAGGAGAATAATAATAATGTGGTGAGATAGAGGATGTTGACCCAATTGGGGAAACAGGATGGTATGAAGGGTGTAACCAATTTGGGGATGACCTCCCCCACGACTGGGATCATTGCCACTATGATTGAACACAGTATTTCTGCACGAACTTTGGATGTAACATTCTTCCCCAATGCTCATGTAAATGTGACAAGATTGGGCATTGACCCTTGGGGTGATTATATAGGTAAATGTTACATTGATACGTATGATTGGCAGTTAAGTTCTTATTCTCTTCAACCCTTCTTTCTGATTGTCTAACGGTGTTTTGTCCTATTTCTTGGGTTGTCATAATTCTACCTCTAATAGCGTTGGCATATTCTGCACATTTTTCATGTATCCATTCCATCATCCTATTGATATTTGCCTCAACTTCATCCAATGATTGTAGCATTGCAAAGATAGTTCCATCTCCTTGTGGTGAGTTGATTTCTCCTCTTCATAATCATGGGACCTTGTTGATTTTTGGGCCTATTAAGATTTTTCATTATTCTCCCATTTAGCCATTTCTCCTTCTTCTTTTGCTACTTGCTTGATAAGCTCTTGGAATTGATGGGTTCATAGCTCATATAGTTGACCTTGGGCGTACATCCCTAGGATCTCCCTTGTTTCATTATGGAGCCCATCCATGATGTGATATCTTAGACTTTCCTTGGAGAACCCATGGCCTAGGCAGTTATTTAACAGTGCATAATATCTTTCTAAGGCCATGTCCAAGGGTTAACATTGCGCTTGTTTCCACTCTTGGATTTTTCTTCTCAAGGCTGACACTCTTGCATAAGTTTGATATCTTTCGTTGAATAGTTCTACCATTGTTGGCCAATGTTAGATTGATTTTGGTTTTAAGGACCTATACCACTCTTTTGCATGGCCAACGAGTGTCATAGGAAAGAACTTAAGTTTTTGCCATCCATTATCAATGTTGTTCCATGCAGAGGCATCGTAGAAGGCTTGTAAATGTTGTTTCAGATCTAATTCATAGCCTCCTAAAAATTTGAGGAAGTTTTTTAAATCAAGCCTAGTTAGACGAATTTCTTTGTGATGCCTGCAGGATATTCGAACAACCTCTTATATATGCGTTAAGCTTGTAATGGCTAGTAGGGGTTCATCGTCACTAGGTATGTTATGCATTTGTGAGTTGGGATGATGTTGTTTGCATTTATACTCATAGGAGACCCCTACACTAGATTGGGTACTTCAAACTTCATCTTCATCATTATATAATTTGTTTTTTCTCCAATGAATTGCCTTACTAGTTGTTACATTATCATAGTCTTGTGAGAGAGACATGGTTGTAAATTTGTGTGTGATTTAATTATAATAATAATAATTATTTGTTTTTTCTCTAAAAGATATATCATTAATACTTTGTTACAACGATCTTGTATGATGTAACTAATCTAAATAACTAGCACCATCCTCGGCAACGGCACCAATGATGATTGGCGAGGTACCTCTACACTCAACCATACAAATACGAGTGTTTCACACATGATCCAGTCGAACTTTGCAAATGGGCTAGTTGTGGTATCTAGATAGTTACTCATTGATCGTAGTTTGTTGTCTTCCCACCTAGACTAGTATATGCTTTGTCACATATGGTTTAGTCCAGAGTGAAGTGTATAATGTGGTTTCTAACCTATAGAGGAAATGGAAAATAACTTTAATTAAGCTAGGAGGAAAAGGGAGAGAGAGTTAAGCTAATAGGAAGTGGGAGAGAGAATCTAAGCTAGCCTAAGTGTGATGAGCATTCGTTCCTTAATCATCTATACACATCTTAGACCTCGTGAATGACTACCACTGGGGTTACGAAGCACATGGCCTAGGTATGCTACTAGGATACCAAGTAGTCACAATTGAATGCTTGTGATTAAGTCGTACTCATTCCACATTTAAGGAGTTTAGGGTGAAGAGATATTAACTATGAAAGCAATAAATAACAATAGCAATTAAAGAATTAAACTAAGTGAATGCTACAATGATGAAGTAATCTCGATCTTTATTTTCGGTCATGTGCGTGTCCAAGTACGTCACACTCAAATAGAGGTTCCGTATAATTACAATGATCACACTGTGGGCATGCACTGGGGGAAAGGGTTGAAATGAACTAAAATTGAACTAACTTCTATCTACTGACTAAAAACTAACTCCCTGACTCCTTGTGCCTACATGTGTATTTATAGGTCTGCACAAGAGTCATGATATTGTGTATCCAATATCTCTTCTTAGGTCATGATATCACATACCCAATATCATGGGTCCGATATCAGAGCCTACTGAATCATGATTCATCAAGCATCTATGCAGTACTAAATAGTACCTACCCATTGCCATATTAAGGAATTCATGGGTCCCTTACTTCCATCCTTGGATTAGTTTTCACAAATTAGACACTTATGAATAAGTTTGATATTTATCATTAAAAATATTTAACATGGTACTCCATCTTCTAATTGATTCTTATTCAAGTTATTTGTACTAACTCTCAACTTCGTTCAGAAATATTTGTGGGAATAACTTGAATTTTTGCCAATCACTTTCAATATTTTGCGAGGCAAAGGCATCGTGGAATGCTTAACGATGATGTTGAGGATCAACATTATAACCACCCTGAAATTTGGACATGTTATTCATATCTAGCCATTTGATATGGCTATTTGTAATGTGCTTGGTCAGAATATAAATAGCTTCCCTAATGTTAATCATGCTTTGAGTAGCTAATAGGGGTTCATCATCATAATTGAGTTCATTGGCTCTATTGTAGTGATACCCCTTTAATGCTCATGTCATTCTCGATCTTCTCTTTTGTTTGATATAATGAATTCCTTTCTTATTTGCTCACTTAGTAGACTTCTTAAGAATGAAATAATAAGAAGAAATAATAATTGGTTCACCAAGTCAAGCATTAGATGGTGAGCAATGGTAACCTTTACAAGGTTTATGTTGATGGCATGGTACAATGGTACATGCTTGATGTTGATCAATTGCATGTTTTTTAAGATGATTACGAAGGTCCTTGTAAGGGCCATTATGCAGAAGTAGGACAACCATGAAAATTCTCATGGTAGGATACTTTTGGTTGATAATCTTCAGGGATGCCCATCAATTTTCTCATTTATGTGAGCGCTACTAAAGAGATGGAGAAATGACATTATGAATGGAAGGGTCCTAGTAGTGGATCCAACCACTAGAGCCTTTCAACCTCTAGATCATTGACTTCATAGGGCCCATCAACCTCATGTCCAATGGGAAGGCATATAATATTGTAGCAGTTGACTACTACACTAAGTGGGCCTAAGCTAGAGCTATCATTGATTGTTCATCACTCACTGTAGCATAGTTTGTTCAATACAATATGGTAAATAGGTTTGGTGTGCCTAGGGCACTTATTTTTTATAATGGAACTCACATTATAGGTGCTACTTTTCAAAAACTAATGCAACACTTAGCCATGCAACATAAATTAATAACTTCCTATCACTCCCAATAATGATCATGCCGAAGTTATTAATAGGGAAATAACTAGGATACTCTAACACATATAATTAATAAATATAGGAAGGACTTGAGCACAAAACTCAACCATGCTCTATGGGCTAATTGATTAACCTGGAAACTTCTTATCAGTTATTCTTCCTATGAGTTGGTATATAGAAAACTACCAATGCTTTGAATCTAAGCTAAGCTTCGTACACTCTCAATAGCTTGTGAGCTTGACCTTGATCTAAGCCTAGCACAAAAATAATGCCTAATGACATTAAATGTGCTAGACGAGAATCAACAAGTAGCCCTATCAATGAATGAAGTGCACAAGGCTCATGCTAAATTACATCATGATGCATGAATAAGGAGAGTTAAATTTCAACTGGGTGATAAGGTTCTTTATTAAAACCCCATGCATGTACCACAATGTACAAAGTTTCAAATGCTATGGGGAGGATCCTACATTGTCCATGCAACTATTCCTTTGTGTTCCATGATAATAACCACCCTTCAAGCCTAGAAAAATGGTTGTTAGTCAATATTCAACAAGTGAAGCCTTTCTTGGAACCTAGGATAACCAGTAGCACTAACATCCTAATAGATGGATATGGCCACTCTATTTTCAGATCTCCTCCTTTAAACTTAATTGTGGGAAAGATGGCCAACCATTTTAACACTCTCTGAAGGCTAGGAATTTTTCACCTTTTTGTTTTACATTATTCAGCATACATTTTTCATTTTGTTGAATATTTTACTATTTCTTTTATATATTTTTCCATTTCTTTCTTTTACTTTTACTTTGTTTGGTTTTGCCTTCTTGTCTTTTTTTTTTTGTTTTATTTTGTTCATATGAAATCTTGAATTTTTACCATCATTATTTCTACTACTGAAAGTTAATTAATGTAGTCTTTAATGTTATGATTGATTGCTAAATGACCAAATTTTATCTTTGGATTATTTCATCAATTAATAGATTGTTAATTTTCTAATGATATTAGTTACTGAGTTCATAACATCTATTCATTCCATTTACTTTGTGGAGCTTTGTATCATGGGAGCATGAGGTCCTTCCATAATTAAAACTTAAAGTAATTAATGATCTTGTTACTTAACAAACCTGGAACAAACCAAGTGGGAATGGATAAGGGTGTGACCTCAAGGGGATTTTTTGTATGCTCGTTCTAACTTCCCTCTCAAGTTTTATGATCTTCCATAGGTTGATCATCACTCTTATTGTTAACCATAATAGAAAGCATGTGTTTACATGGTGTGGTTCTCATGAAGAAAAAACAAACAAACATGGGAATTCAAAGCAAACTAATTAGACACAAGAATGGGCTATAAGAATTGGTTATGTGGCTAGAAAGATATGTTAACCATGCTTGAAGGCACCTTCCTTCCTACTTTTCTTTTCTTCTTCTATTGGAGTGATGGTTGTCCTATGGGAGTTATCATGTACTTTTGGTGGTTGTTAGGTGAGGATATGTTAATGCAAGGTCATTGTCAATGGAATGACCTTATTCTTGTTTAGGGGTGGGCTACTATCAAATCATCTTACCCACAAGCTTCACAAGAATCTCACATGACCTAGATACATATCACATCACCACCATTCTCTCTTTACCATCATTCCTACCTAACCATCGATCACCTCACTACCTCCTATCATTATCAATTGGTGTATTTGTTATGGTAGTGACCTAATCCTTAGATAATTTCTCACATGGATTCAAATTTTAACTAATAATGATTTTTAACCATCCTTGGTCCCTATGGATTCCTCGTGATGAGAGCATGTAAGGGCATCATAGGCATGAGCCTACTTTGGGAAGGATCCACTTGCATGCTTGTTGGTCTCTTTAAGTTAAACTTCCTATCCCTCGTCATTTATCCAATTGTTCTTATTAGCTTACATTTCAAACTTCTAGTTTTTCTTTCTTTTAGCATTATCAATTAATCTGAATCCAATCCACTCTCCTCTCTTAATGAAACTGCAACCCTCTTCTATGTTTATTCCATCCTTTGGTATTTTTCTAGCTACCATGCACTCCATGAAGGACTCTTTAAATTTGCAAGGCGATAGCACTGTGAAAATTAAGAAAATTGCACCAAATTTGCATGCCACATCTCCACTACTCTACTGTAAGTGTCTAAAAACACTACTTTTCATGGCATGGATGCCCAACAATGCTGAGCTTTACACTATTCTAGTGTAAGTACCCAAAATGCTGCTTTTCATAGCTTGGATGCCCAAAAGGTTGGGCTTTACACTACTCTAGTGTAGGTACCCCAAAAACATTACTTTTCATGGCTTGTATGCCTAAAAATGCTAGGCTTTACATTGCTCTAGTAAGTAGCATCTAACCTATTGTTCATTTGTTGTTCTTCAAGGAGGGCTTGAACACGTTGCTCTTCTTCTTCCTCCTTGCGCATGTTCCTCTCCTACTCTTTCTTGACTAGATCCTCCTAGGTTTGTCTCTGTAAGTAATCTTCCATTTCGTTCTACATGGGAACATTCCTGCTATTCTCTTTAAAGAAAGGATTACAAGAAACTCTTTAAAGAGAGGTGTCTCCTTTTTCTTCACTTTACAAGAGAGCTTTTTCCTTCAGTCTACAAGAAACCCTTCAATGAGAAATGAAATTAGACATATTCTTTCCATTTTCTTTATAAAGAGTTTTCTCCTTCACTTTACAAAAAAGAAAAAGAAAAAAAGAAACTTTTTATTGAAAAGTGAAATTGATCTATTTTTTATTTCTTTTTTCTATAAAGAGAGTTTTCTCCTTCACTTTATAAAAAAGAAACTTTTTATTGAAAAGTGAAATTGATCCTTTTTTTTTTCTTTAAAGAGAATTTTTTCCTTCACTTTTCAGGAAATCCTTTATTTGAGAGGTAAAATGAATGTATTCTATGTTTTTAGAGAGAGTTTTCTCATTCACTTTTAAAAAAAAACTTTTTAATGAGATTTTTCTCCATTGATGTATTCTTTCTTTTGTTTTTCCTTATAGAGAGTTTCCTCCTTGACTTTACAACTCTTTAGTGAGAAGTGAAAACCCATGAGGGTGCTCTTGAATAAGAGTAAGGCTCTATCTATTGAAAGGTGTGCTTTTAGGTTTTTCAAGATTAGGTGTGAAAATGAAAACCTAAAAAGGCATCGTTTATGTTTTTCAAGATTAGTTGTAAGGATGAAAACCTAAAAAGACATTTTTTAAGTTTTTCAAGATTAGCTGTAAAGGATGAAAACCTGAAATTGTATAAGCAAAATAGCTAAGCTTTTTTCTTTAAACTCTATCTTCCATAATCTGATGTACTCTACAATTTTTTATCCTCTTCATCCTCAATGAGGATGTTCAATGCTAATAATTGAAGGTTGAAGGGATCTTTGGTACAACGAATTCCTGGTTTTCGGCATTATCAACCCACCCTCCTTTGTGAGTGGTGCTACAGAAGCGGTAGCTAGCACTAGAAGCACTTAATTCATTTATTTGAAGTACAAAAAATCAACAAATATAACAACATAGCAATTGTAAGATTAATTTCCCATTATGACAATTTTCTTGCCCACTCTTACCATCATTGATAGTTTCTCTATAAACCTTTGAATGTTGGAAGTTACCACTCTTAATGCTAGCAGTTACAAGATGGTATTACCACTACCATCATTCGTAACAGAAGTAGTGAAGTTAGTGGGGCATTTTTTAAAAGAAATGATTTCTTAATGGAAGAAATATCATATGCATTTATAAATAGAATGAATGGTCCCTAGTTGCATTGAAATTTTTTTTTTTTTTAAAACTACAAATTCCATCATATGTAGCATTGAAATCGAATTGGTAGACGCTAGAAGATCCATCAAAAGCTGAGTTTACTTTTTCTTCATCTCCAAGTTTTTTCTCTATTTTGCTATGGCCACAGCAACTAGAGGTAAAAAAGATAATTTTTAGTATTCTCTTCCAACATTTATCCTTTAGTTTTGCTTCTACAAATTTTTATCTATGGATGAAGGTCTTTTGTTGCTACGAACTTATTTCTTCTCCAATTATAAAACTCATGTTTGGGTATCAAAGCAAGGTTCTATCAAACTTAATTGTTGTTTTTTTTTGGATATTACCATGAAATGTTTTGTTTACTGTACTTTTCTTACTCTTA
This sequence comes from Gnetum montanum, assembly GCA_015680685.1. NCBI lineage: Eukaryota > Viridiplantae > Streptophyta > Gnetopsida > Gnetales > Gnetaceae > Gnetum > Gnetum montanum. The sequence continues at coordinate 50,649 of MNCI01007290.1, forward strand.
CTCTACGCATATAGCATATTTCATTGGTTAACTAGTAGATATTTTTTGCAATATAGCTATGGATATAATGTTTATTCTTTTGCAATGCCGTATTAGAAAAAGTATATTTTGGAAAATTATTCAAAAAGGGATTATTAATATGAATTTTTTTCATACATATTATTTTGTAACAGTGTTTTAAAATAGTTATGAATATTAAAGTATAACACTATTTGAATTTTCTTTTATGCCATGTTCAAAGGAAAAGTTTTAAATATGACCTAGGGGTAGCCACAACACCTTGAGTAAGGTAAATAATGGTATCATTTTAAAAATCACAATTAGTTCATGATTAAATTACTTAGCCCCATAGGGAAGTAATGTTTTTTAATGATCTATTTGAAATGAGATAGTAAATTTAGAATAAATTTTTCTAAGCCCATAGGTATGAATTATTTATTCAACATTTGCTAGTCTTATTTATAAGTATGTTATGTAAATTCATGTGGGTGCAACTCTACCCATAGAAAGGTTGATATTTACTATTCTTTAAAAAATTCCTAATGTGAAGTATTTTTGCTTTGGCAAGAGTTACTCCTACAACCATTGTGTTTGATCTTCATGTTCTAATATTAACTGGGGATAATTTTCAAGATTGGAGGAATAAAATTCTCCTTACCTTGGGCTAGATGGACCTTGATCTAGCGTTCCATGTGGATCTGCCTGAAACACCCACAAAATCTAGTATGCTAGAGGAAAAGAGTTCTTTTTAGTAGTGAGAGTGATCTTGTCGCTTAAACATGATGTTCATCAAAACTCATATAAACAAGAACATTCAAGGTTCTATCCCTAAATGTGACAAGGTTAAGGATTTCATGAGAACCATTGAAGAACAATTTGTAAAGTCTAATAAAGTAGTAGCTAGCACCCTCATGAACAAACTCTCAGGCATGCAGCTTGGTAGCACTAAAGGTATGCATGGACACATTATGGAAATGAGGGATATAGTAGGCCAATTGAAATCCTTAGGGATTGACTTCTCTATGTCATTTCTTGTTAATTTCACACATAATTCTTTTCCAAATGAGTATGGACCATTCAAAATCTCATACAATACACATAAAGAAAGTCGATCCATACATGAACTTCTGACTATGTGTGTTGAGGAGGAGGAAAGAATTAAGCATGAAATCTAGAAAGTTCTAATCTAACTACTATTGATAAAAGGAAGGGAAAAAGGGAAAAAGTGTCCATAAGGAAAAGAATGAAACAAGTGTGTCAATGAAACAACATGATGAAAATTTTTCTTGTTAATAAATTGGCTTGAGAAAAAAGGAACCTTATTTGATATGTATGTCATGAATCTTATTTTGTTGATGCTACTAATAAGATATGGTGGATTGATTCTAGTTGTAGTCACATTTCTAGTACCATACAAGGCTTCCTCCACCTAAGACAACCAAAGATAAATGAACGAAGCATCTATTCAAGAAATCAGATGCATTCTCAAGTGAAGGCAGTTGGAACATTTAGACTAGTATTAAACTATGGATACATTTTAGATCTTTTCAATGCTATCTATATTCCATCATTTTCTAGGAATTTAGTTTCAATTTCCAAATTAGAAAAGTTTGAATACATGTTCAATTTTGAACATTCTAGTTGTAAAATCCTTAAAAATAAAAATATTATTGGTTATGGAAACTTGTTGATGGTTTGTATAAGCTTATTTTAGATTCCACTTTTGAATATAATCTTTTAACTACACATTTGTACATTGGTAATAAAAGGTAGATCATAAATGAAAAATGCTCTAAGCTTTGGTATAAAAGATTGGGTCATATCTCCATGGAGAAAATTAAAAGATTAGTAGATAATTATGTCTTGATGATCCTTGACTTTACTAATTTTTGTACTTGTATAGAATGCATTAAGGGAAAGCAAACTAACAAGGCCACTAAATTAGCTAAGAGGAGTTCAGGGATTCTTGAAATCTTTCATACTAACATTTGTGGATCTTTTTCTACTCCTTGTTTGAATGGGTAGAGATCCTTTATTTCATTCATTGATAACCATACAAGAGATATGTATCTCTCCCTTTATTTTATACATAGAAGAGGTATTAAATGCTTTTAAAATATTCAAAACAGTAGAGAAATAGAAGGAAAAGAAAATCAAGATTATAAGATCAGATAGAGGAGGTGAATACTATTGGAAGCATGCAAAAAAGGGACAAGTACCAAGTCTATTTTATATTTTCCTTCAAGAAGAGGGCATTATTGCCCAATACACCATGCTAGGAATACCTCAACAAAATGGAGTAGCAAAAAGTAGGAACCATACACTTATGGACATGGTAAGATGTATGGTTAGTAATTCTAATCTTCCCTTAACCCTATGGAGTGAGGCCATAAAAACTATAGTGTATATCTTAAATATGGTTCCATCCAAGGCTATTCCTAAAGCATCTTTTGAACTATGGAATGGATGGAAGCCTAGTTTAAGACACATGCATATTTGAGGATGTCCAATTGAAGTAAGGGTGTATAACTCAAGTTTAAAGAAATTGGATCCAACTATCAGTGGATACTTTATTGGCTATGTAGTAAATTCTAAGGGTTTTAGATTTTTTTTGTCCCACCCACGCACCTAGAGTCATTGAGGCTAGAAATGCTAAATTCCTTGAAGACTTTGAATTCAATGAAAAATAAATTCCTCAAGAACTAAAATTTGAGGAACTTAAGGAATGGGATAAGTCTCTCATAGATAAAGAAGAATCAACCATCTCCCAAGGTAATCCAAAGCACTCCTTGGATAAATTATTAAATCAAGAACAACCTCTTCAAGTGAAATAGATTATCACTAATTTTACCACCAAAGATGTGCAAAACATTAAGGGAGAAGTAGAATTAGGAGAATCTTGAAGATTAAAGAAACCAACAATTTCTACTGACTATGTTGTATATCTTCAAGATTTTGACTTTGATGTTGGACCTAAAGATGATCCTATGTCATTTTCACAAGCCATGAGTAGAGAGAATTCTACATTTTGGTATGATGCTATGAAAGAAGAGATAGATTTTATGGCTAGAAATCAAGTTTGGAATCTTGTCAAATTGCCACAAGGAGTTTCAGTAATTGTCTATAAAACCAAAATAAATCCTTTTGCTAATGTTGAATGAGATAGAGCTAGACTTGTAGCTAAAGGATTTACTCAAAGCGAGGTTATTAATTACCATGAAACCTTTTGTCCAGTATCAATGAAGGATTCATTTAGAATAATTATGGCTTTGGTGGCTCATTTTGATTTAGAGTTACACCAAATAGATGTGAGAAAAACTTTTTAAAATGGGAATCTTGAAGAAGAAGTATACATGAAACAACCTGGGGGCTTTTGTAAAGATGATTGCTTGGTTTGTGAGTTAAGAAAGTCATTATATGAACTAAAACAAGCCTCCCGAAAATGGTATTTAAAATTTTATAAAATTATGCTCTCATTTGTTTTTATTGAGAACATTCTTGATTAATGTATATAACTTAAGGTTATTTGAAGCAAATTCATTTTCTTGGTCCTTTATGTGGATGACATCTTACTTGCAAGTAGTGACTTGGGTTTGCTACATGAGACAAAGTAATTGCTCTCTGAAAATTTTAACATGAAGGATATGGATGAATCCTCCTATGCCATTGGGATAGAGATTCATAGAGATAGACATCAAGGATATTAGGACTATCTCAAAGGGCCTACATTGAAAAGGTTTCAGAGAGATTTAGAATTGAAAATTACTCACCTATAGCATCTCCAATGATGAAAGGAGATAAACTTAATTTGAAGTAATGAACACAAAACTCATTAGAACAAGAGCAAATGAAAGGCATACCTTATGCTTACATTGTTGTTAGGCTCATGTATGCACAAGTATGTACAAGACTTGATATAAGGTTTGTAGTAGGAATGTTGAGTAGATACCAAAGTAATCTAGGCATCAAGCATTGTAAAACTGCTAAAAGAGTTATAAGGTATTTGCAAGGAACTAAGAACTACAAGCTCACATATAGGCACACTAATCATCTTGAAGTGGTTGGATATTTAGATTCAGATTTTGTTGGATGTCTAGACTCTAGAAAATCAACTTTTGGATATGTGTTTCTATTCGTTGGAAGGGCCAGATCTTGGAAGAGTGCTAAGCAAACAATAGCTACTTCTTCTACAATGGAGGTAGAATTCATTGCTTGCCATGAAGCTACATCACATGCATGATGGTTGAGAAATTTTATTGTTGGCTTAAGAATTATTGATTCCATGACAAGGCTGATAAAGATATATTCTGATAATTTTACTACAATCTTCATTTCCAAGAACAATAAAAGTAGAAGTCATAGTAAGCACATTAGATATTCAATATATTAGCATTGAATTAATGATTGTTGATCCCATGACTAAGGCTTTGTCAACAAAATAGTACATGAATCATGTAAATCATATGGGACTTGTTAGTTCATTTCATGTATAACTTCTTACTCAAATCGTAAATCATTATAGATTTCTTGGATAATNTTTTTATCATGATAGTTTTGTTTCCTACTCATAGCATCATTATCATTAGCAGTTGAATGNTAGATTTCTTGGATAATGATAAAGACATATATTTTGGTGCACATAAAACCTATGCCATTAGCTTAAAATGGGACCTTAGTTGTTTTTTCAAATATCCATTCATAAGTAAATTATTCATAAAGTGCTCACTTAAGAAGTGTCATGCTTTGTAATTCATGAAAGGAAATATTCAAGCTTAATAAAATATAACCGTCATGATTCAAGTATTGATATTTTTTCTTGAGCACGAGTGTATCAATTATGGCCATAATACAGAAAATCTCCATTTTTGTCATGATATGGCCATAATACAAAAAATCTCCATTTTTGTCATGATAGTTTTCCTACCCACTCTAACCATCATTATCATTAGCAATCTCCATTTTTATCATGATAGTTTTGTTTCCTACTCATAGCATCATTATCATTAGCAGTTGAATGACACTTTGAATGTTGGAAGCTACCACTCACCATCATTAAGAGTTTCTCAACCAGTCTTGAATGTTGGCAGTTACCACTCAACCACTCTTGAATGTTGGAAGTTAGCACTCTTAGCAATTTGTCAACGACTCTTTGAATGTTGGAAGTTACCATTACAGGTTTTTCAACAACTCCTTGAATGTTTGANGAAAAAATATCCATGATATGGCCATAATACCCACTCTAACCATCATTATCATTAGCAATCTCCATTTTTATCATGACAGTTTTGTTTCCTACTCATAGCATCANACGTGATATCGCAGTCAGCCACAATTTCTATAAATAAGAGGNGAGTTTCTCAACCACTCTTGAATGTTGGAAGTTACCACTCAACCACTCTTGAATGTTGGAAGTTAGCACTCTTAGCAATTTGTCAATGACTCTTTGAATGTTGGAAGTTACCATTACAGGTTTTTCAACAACTCCTTGAATGTTTGAAGTTACCACTCTTATTGTTTGATGAGACATGAAATTGCTCATATTGTTGGTGGTCGCGGTAAGGCACCCATGTTATATCATGGGTCGTGATATCGCGTATGCATACGCGATATCGCAGTCAGCCACAATTTCTATAAATAAGAGGTNTAAGGAATTGGTTGCTCATTATGATTAGTCTCTCACCCTTANTGCTCTCCCTTATTTGACATCCCAATTTTAGAGTAGCGAAGCTCTGGCAGTTTGATCCCTCCAGAGTTAGAATTTTCCCGTGTCTGCCCGCAGTGTGGTGAATGTGATTGTACGGTGTCTTTATTCGAGTGTGCCGTACTTGGACACGCACATGACCGGCAATAAAGATCGAGATTACTTCATCATTGCAGCATTCACTTAGTTTATTTATTGTTATTTATTTCATGTTATTTATTGCTTTCATAGCGCGGTGTAAGTACGACTTGACTACGAGCATCTACGGGTGTGTACGGCTAGTTAAGGAATCGGTTACTTATCGCGATTAGTCTCTCAACCCTAAACTCCTAGAAGCGGAATGAGTTCGACTTGATTACGAGCATTTAAGTGTGACTGCTTGGTAGGGCAGTGGTGTAGCTAGGGGGATCTATGCTTGGTAACCCAGTGGCGTATTTGGGGTCTGCGCTTGGTAATCCCAGTGGCGTACCTAGGCCTACGCTTGGGAGTCCCAGTGGCAGTCGTGCACGAAGTCCAAGATGTGTATGGTTGATCAAGGAATCGGTTGCTCGTCGCACTTAGGCTAGATTAGATTTTCTTACCCTTTTCCTCCTAGTTTAGCTTAGTTAATATTATTTTCCACTGCCTTCAGGAGTAGCGTAGAATTAGAACACATCATACACCTCACCTAGACTAAACCATACGTGACATATGCAAAACTAGTCTAGGTGGGAAGACAACGAACTGCGACCTAAGGCTAACTATCTAGGTGCCACAACTAGTCCATCTGCAGAGTTCGACTGGATTGCGTGTGTGACGCTCGTTTCGTATGGTTGAGTGTAGGGGTACCTCGCCACTCATCATTGTTGAATGTTGAAATGTTGGAAGTTACCATTAGTCATTTCTTAGCAACCCTTTGAATGTGGGAAGTTACCACTCTTATTGTTGAATGCCAAAAATTACCACTTCCATCATTCATAACTATTTGAATGTGGGAAGTTACCACACCATCATTTGTAACATAAGCAATGGAGCATTTTTGAAAAGAAATGGTTCATTATTGAAGGAATACTACCATCATTCGTAACCGAAGTATTGGGGTAGTAAGTAGTAGGGCTTTTTTGAAAACAAATGGTTCCATGATGGAATGAATATCATATGCAGCTATAATAGAATGAATTAAAACTAATGAAAACTTCAAATTCCATCACGAAATTGAATTGGTAGACGCTAAGTTTACTTTCTCTTATCTCCAAGTTTTTCCTCTATTTATTGTCTCTAAGTGATGATAAGTAAATAAGATAATTACAACTGGAGGTAATTAAGATGATTTTTAGGCTTGCTTTTAGTTTCTCTTCATCTCCAATTTTTTTCTCTATTTTGCTATGGTGATAATAATTTTCATAATTGTGAATGCTTTTGCAAATTCTTATCTAATGTATTTTATTTCTAAAAACTTATTTCTTGCCGAGTATGTTTTTTCTAGATCCTAGATGAAATTTTTATCAGCGATGTCTACAGAACGGATGGAAGCAGACGTAAGACGGTGCACAGTACACGCAGCATGCGTCTTTGAGCGCTTATGTTGCTAACCACAACATGTTTAACCAAAGAAGGTGTAACAAATTAATCTAGACGCGCTTGAACCACATTAATCTAGACGCGCTTGAACCACATTCGTTTTCAAGATAAGTGACAATGCCAGGGAAAAAACGAAACAAAGTTGTAAAGAGATGAAAGTGTGGAATCTATGGATTAGAGACTCGCGAATCTGATGGAAATTTTCGCGGTGGGTACTGGTTGACGTACAGAATCACAATCACATTGCATCGGGTACTTTTTGCACAAATATTTATATTTTGCAACAAAAATAGTAAGTAATAGAAAACTCTAACACAAATCCCTTACATTTTTACCTAAAATACAAATGCAAAAATACATTTAGTCTAAGATTTGTAAAAATTTGGGGAGCCGTCATTAACAAATATATTTTAAATTCATGTTTCCGGCTACAAATCGGTACCCATCTTTTCTGGCGTTACAGGAATCAGAACAATCGCGGATTCCATGCTTGTATGTATCAGATTCTTTTGATGCATAAGCGGAATGTAATGGAGACCGAGGCTGCTGGTTCAGATTCTGGTTCAGGCCCATTTAGCAAGGAGAGACATGGCCCCTGCGCCGAGAAAGGGAGCGAAGTAGGAAGTCATCTGTAGAACTACGTTGGAGCGCATGCGGTTGCTCAGAAAACCAGCTGCTATGAGATCCACCAACGCCATGTATATGAGGATTCCCGAGGATGCAGCATCCAGCAGCCCTTGCACAATCAGTGATTTCTCACTCTTTTCATTGTACGTCGATGATATCAGCAGTCCGATGGCGATTCCCAGCGGCGTCGTCAGAGAGAATGTCACCGCCATTGTTATCGCGCTTGCTCTCTTGAAGGCAGCCTGAATCATTTTTTCACATATTTCAGTATAACATAATTATAATGATATAGTGGTAGTGTTTTGTTTCATCCCATTTGAAAGACCGTAATAAATCAGTTAATGGTGTACAATGATTTGGTGATTTACCGCAGCGAGGCATCCGCCGAGGCCAAGGCCTTCAAAGAATTGATGGAGTGTGAGCGCTCCAAAGAGCGGCCTGATTGTGCACGGCACCTTCGATGCCCCCAGCGTGATCCCGATTATTATGGAATGTGCCACGATTCCCACCTCCAACACCTGCTCCGTGTTATTCATTCAGTCAATCAATCACCGTGCATCAGTAATGAAACAGGGAGGATTCAGGATAACTTAAGGTTAGGATAATTTGAAGGTTAACAATGAACAATAAGTAAATACACCAGATAATTATGGTAACAAAAGTAGACCACATAGTAAAGATACGATGACAGGCCTACTCATAATTCTTTATTAGTAAGATACTCCAATAGGAAGATTATTTGTAATGCAACATGGTGGACTTAGGATAAATTGAAGGTTAACAATGAACAATAAGTAAATAAGTAAATACATCAGATAAAAGATAAATATGGTAGATACTTGAATTCTCTATTAATAAGATACTGGATAATAATGAAGCATGGAGCTGGAATTCTCTATTAGTAATGAAACATGAAGGATTTATTTGGGTTAACAATAAGTAAATACATGAGACAGTAACCAGTGTTAAACACACAATTGACGGTGACAGATGTATGATGGTGACAAGTATTTGTTAAGGTTAACAATAAGTAAATACATGAGACAGTAAACATATAGTGGTAACAAAAGTAGAACACAGTGAACGGTGACATAGATGGAACCTACATATAATTATGGTAAATGAAATGGATTACGGCAATATGTTAACCCAAGTGAAACGCATGGTAAGGGAAGTGGGTTAAGGAAAGGACTGAGGCACGGAAAAGATTTGAGTTAGCTAGCATGAAAAACGAATAGCCCCAGAGTCGAAAATCAAAAGTGCGTAGGTCACGAAAATTTTGTTCCTTACATTCCGCCGAGGTAAATTAGAACATAAAGATCACACTAAATGCGTCTCAGCCGAGGTAGATTAAAACATAAAAATCACACTAAAAATTCGTCGCGTATAAAAAATTATCACAGCTAAAACGCTGTGGAAACTATATCGTACGAGTTCAAAATCAAGCAACCATAAACTAACCTCCTCGGTATCTTAAAATTTAGCCTTTTAATTCTAACCGTAGCAAAAGAATGTGCAAGTTGTAACAACCTGAGAAACGACTTTCTGACGGAGGGTGCCAATGGCAGCGGAGTCATCGTCGAGGGGGACGACGTGGCTATGGCCGTGGCCGTGATCGTCGCCGACGTACGGAGGCGAATGCGAAGGCTGAGGCTGAGGCTGATACTTAGCGGGGAGGTCATGGAGGCGCTCGTAGTAGGAGGTAGCCGTGAAATCCACAACCATGGTGAACAGGGCGGCTATCATGGCAACAAATCCGGCGAAGGGGAAATCCTGCCAAGCGCCCTTGAGGCAGGGATCCGTAAGATTGTCGGTAGCATTCGGCAGCACATGCACAAATCCCGTCGCCAAAATCACCCCCGCAGCCGTGGCTTTGACCACCAGAAACGTATTCCGTTGGGGACTGAGCCAGGCGAGGCATCGGGGTTGGCGCTTCCCCAATAATAATCCGAGAAGCGGCAGGAAAACGCCGAGTGCCCCCGCTACGAGGATGCTCACCAGCGCTGCCACACGCAGTCGCAGCGCCACTTCCATGTTAATGCAACTGCTCGCATCCGACGCACAATCAGCCATGCTTCTGCTGCTGCCGCTTCTTCTTGATGCACTTTGTGGGAATGACAAAAATGAAACCATGAAATGGTGTCGGTGTTTTTCTAACGTTGGCTTACCCTACTAGAACACCTCAACTCATTTGTCTTTACCCTAATAGTGTATGTACTCTAATAGAACAACTTGACTCATTTGTCCAGGTTCAACGTAACTTTTTGNTGAGTCCAGTTGTTCTATTAGGGTATATACCCGTACAACATGGTTTATTCAAAAAGTTACGTTGAACCTGGACAAATGAGTCAAGTTGTTCTATTAGAGTACATACACTATTAGGGTAAAGACAAATGAGTTGAGGTGTTCTAGTAGGGTAAGCCAACGTTAGAAAAACACCGACACCATTTCATGGTTTCATTTTTGTCATTCCCACAAAGTGCNGAGTGACGTGGATGGTTAGCATGAACATGTATCACTTAACACCATTAACATTGCCCTAACCATCCTAATTTTTTATTTTGAACCAATGTGAATTGGTTTATGGTTTGCCAGTAATGATGGAATGCCACACATGTTTATCCAAATGGATGCTTAGGATAGTGGTAGTTAGGATGGTATTAATCATCAATTTCATCCAACCATCCATTTCACCGAACATGGATTGAGATATTTATATACCCATAACTAGTAACAAACCATAAACTTATACACATTGATTCAAAATGGATACTTAGTGATGAGTGGTGAGGTACCCCTACACTCAACCATACG
>MNCI01007295.1:0-24877 GCA_015680685.1 Gnetum montanum
TAACTAGAAATGGTTAAAGATGTTTGGTCATTCCTTAGACACCCTAGCTACTATTGGCGATTCATAGAGAATTTCTCTAAGATTGTAAAACCATTGGTAGAGCTTATAAAGAAAGATGCATCTTTCATCTGGACCAAAGAATGCAAACATGCATTCCAGCAGTTAAAGGAAAAACTCATAGAAACTCTAATTCTATAGGCACTAGACTAGTTTAGACCATTCCACATAATGATGGATGCATCTAATTATGCTTTTAGAGTTGTGCTTACATAGTTGGATGATAAGAAACATCCATACTACATCCACTACACAAGTCGAAGCATTGTGAAAGCATAATTAAATTACACCATCATGGAGAAAGAACTAATTCTTCTTGAAAAGTTCAAGCACTATGTGCTTGGCTACAAAATATTTGTACACATAAGCCACAGTGCAATCCGCTTCCTTATGAACAAGCCAACGGTAAGCCCTCGTATCATATGGTCGCTTGTGATATTGTAAGAATTTGATCTCACCATGGTAGATTAGAAAGGGACCAAGAATGTGGTTGCTGACCACCTCTCTCGATTAAGATGGGACAACAAAGAGGAGAAGAGCTTGGTCTTTGATGAATTTCCATATGAACTTCTCTTTATTGCTGCAATAAATGAACAAATGCTCATAGAACCAAAATGGTATGATGACATCCTCACTAATCTTCTCACTCAAGAGATGCCACAAGATCTTAACTTTAGAAAGAAGAAACAATTTCTTCAATGGGCCAAATACTTCATGCAAATCAATAGAAACCTCTACAAGGTGTGCGTCAATGGCCTAGTTCATTGGTGTGTACCTAATGAAGATTAACTGCATGTTCTCTAGGATTCTCACAAAGGAACTTGTGAAGGCCACTATGTAGGGAGACACACAGTTATAAAAATCCTAATGGTAGGATATTATTGGCCCACAATCTTCAGGGACGTCCACCAGTTTGTCCAATCTTGTGAATGCTACCAACAAGATGATGGGATGACCACACAAATGGAGGGTTCTCAATAATGGATTCAACCACTGGAGCCCTTTGATATTTGGGGCATAGAATTCATGGGTCCCATCACATCCATGTCCAATAGAAAAGCATATATTATCATAGCAATTAACTACTATACCAAATGGGTAGAAGCAACAACCGTCGCAAACTGTACATCATCCATTACTACTAGATTCATATAATAAAGTGTGGTAAATAGGTTTGGTATGCCATGTGCATTGATTTCTAACAATGGAACCCATTTCATAGGTGTTACCTTTTTCAAGTTAATGCAACGCTTGTGGGTTGAACATAAATTAACAACACCTTACCATCCCCAAGCCAATGGCCAAGCTGAAGTCACTAATAGAAGGATTACAAAAATATTAATGAGAATAGTGAGCAAATATAGGAAATATTGGAGCACAAAACTCAATAATTTCCTCTGAGCCTACCACTTAACATGGAAACTTCCTATTGGCTATTCTTCCTATGAGCTAGTGTATGGAAAAATTCCAACACTACCAATCCAATCTAAGCTTTGTACACTTTCAACAACCTGTGACTTGGACCTTGACTTAAGTCTAGCATAAAAAAATGATTAATCAACCTAAATGTGCTAGATGAGAATTGATTAGTGGCCGTATTTTTGAATAAAGTGCATAAGACATACAATAAAATACAACATGACCTTAGAATAAGAAAAGTAAAATGCCAACTTAGTGATAGGGTTCTCTACTAGAACCCTACATACATACCTTAGAAAAAAAAGTTCTAAACGTTGTGAGAGGAACCTTATATAATTGACAAAACTTTTTCCTCTAGGGCCATGTTAATTTACAAACCTAAAAGCCCAAATAAAAAGTAGGTAGTCAACTTCCAATAAATAAAGCTTTTCCAGAAGCCCAAGCAAGTGAACATTATGAATACCTCAATGGATGGACAACCATGCTTAATTTTTCAAATCTCCTCCTTTCAACCTAATCATGGGGGAGATGGCCACCCATGCTAATCATCCTTATGGCTACTTAGTTTTTTTATTTTTTATTTTTTGTTTTACATAGTTTTGTCTTTATAGTTATTTATTTTACAACTTTTTGATTTTAAATCTTTTTTCTATTTTACACCATCGTTAGTACATTTAAATTTTTCTTGAATATTTTACATTTTCTTATATATTCTACTTTGTTTTGTTTTAGTGTGATTTTAAAATTATTGCTAATAAAAGTGCTTTATTGCTGATAGGACATGGTGGTGCTGTGGCTATTATTAATGGTGGTTTGTGCTTAATGTTTTGTTTTCTAATGTCTAGGTTCTATTTTTGAATTTTTGTACTAATGGCTCAATCATGGTTTCTTTTTCATAGTTATAGGTAGTGAGTCCATGAAATCCACCCATTCACCAAATCTATGGTTTCCCTTGTTCTAGAAGTTTGAGGTCCCTTTCATTAAAGAAACGTTTAATAAGTCAATGACCTTAGTAGTTTCTAGAATTGGAAAGGATTCAAAGGTTTGCAAAGGGTGTGACTTCAAGGGGACTCGATACTCTTTGTGCTCCTTTACTTACTTGGATACTTGGGTGTTTTCATGGACTTCTTACCACTCTGTGTTGACCAATAATAGAAAGTTCGATAAAGTCTTTGCATGGTGTGGTTTCCATAAAAAAAAGAAAAAAACATTATGGAAATTCAAAGTACACCCCTTAAACAAATAAATGGGCTACAAGCATTGGTTATGAGACTAGAAAGACATGTTACCCATGCCTGAAGGTCCCCTCTAACTAAGGCCCTCTCTCACTTCCTGCTTCCCTTTTCTTCTCTTTATGGAGTAGTGGTTGTTTGTGGGTGCACTCTTGTGTCTTGAGGGGATGAATTGGTCTTAGAGTAATGATGTGAAGTCATTGAAAGTGGTTGGTTTTGGTCTAGACTAAGGATGGATCTTCTAAGGTCATTCTAAATACATAATTCCATAAGGGACTTCTTATGACCTCAATTCTAGATTCCATTCCACCTTCTACATCATCCACCTATGCTTACTATAATTCACCTCACTATTGGTTTCCATGTTCTTGACTCTATGTCTTGGTCTAATGTACTTGAATTCTTAGGTAGTATCTTTTGGGTTTCGATCCTTAACTTCCATTAACCATTAATTGCCCTTGGGGTCCATAGACTCCTTAGGTTGAGGTTATGTAAGGGCAAACAAGGCATGTGCCTGCTATGGGGAGGATCCACTTGCATACCCTTTGGTTGGGTTTGTTAGGTACCTTAACCTTAGGCATTCTTGTAATCAAAATCTTTCGTATGCCCATCTTCGGCATCAAACCATGTGTTCCTTTACCAATTTTGTTCAATAAACACATTCTTCATTGAATTTTCAATTTTTGAGCTTTCAATGACACTCTTCAATGATTTTATCATATTCTTGGCTTTTTTGGGACTTCATGGACCCCAATTTCATTAGAAAGTTTCTAATATTTTTTTGAGAAATTCAAGTTTGAAATTTTTGCCGATGGGCCCCATATATGAGGCCTCATTGATGGAGTAGACCTGTATATGAGGCCCCATATACAATGCCCCATCAATGTAGGGTAAAAATACTATAAATACAAATGAACCCCCTTTGAAATTTTCACATTAGCTCACAAATGCTAGAGGAGTTTTCTTGCAATTTTCAGAGCCCAAAACCTTCCAAAGCCCATAACTTCCTAATCGTTACTTTGAATCACTCTGTTTTTTGACCCTACAACTACTAGAGGTAAGCTCTTCATTGTGGGGGCCAGAAATATACCATTTTTGATAGAAAATTTTTAGCCTTTTTTTCTAACTCCCACTATGGTTTAACTAAGAAATCAACTATTAAACCTTAAATTACAAGAGTTAAACCTTCTCGACAAGCTCGAGTGACATTTACAACAAATAATTAATAAAATAAGTAATCTACCATGGTTCAACCTTAGTCAAAGTGTAACTAACTAATGAGAAAAGGTATTCAAAAATTTAAAGTTACACATGATATCTACTAATTCATGGATGTGTTGTGACTGCAAATGGCACTAAAGGAAAAACATACGCAAGAAGCAAGACCATCCCAACCAAGGGAGAAATGGCCTAGAATGGGAAGAGGCCAAGAATAGCTCTGAGAAAAACCACTCACAACCCATGCCATAGGTCCTCTTAAGGACAAGGAAGAGGTGGAAACTATTAGATAGGTTCTAGAACTAGCAACAACAACAAAACATTCTCATTGGAATCATACACTAACACAACTAGCAAATCTTAAGGTGACCTTAATAAAGGCCTGACTAAATTAGATTAACTCAAGGGAGGTCCAAAAATTGGTGCTTCAAGAGCTAAAATTTGGCCCTTTCCTTGAACATGCATTGAGAGAAGTACAAGACTAGTTTAAGACCTCTCCAATGTGGCCAATCATCACTTCCACCAAGGAGTGGAACATGAGAAATACATTCCTATTTTGGAACAATAGGTATCCTAGAGCCACAGTGAAGATTAAGGAAATCTTTATGTCCTATGAAACACAAGACATTGTTGCAGTGCTTAGGTTGCTTGAAATGGGGGCAAACTTGATAGAAATTTCAATGCAGGTTGATCCGAGCATAAAAAAAGAATGGGTGCAATGGTGTTATGGTGTCAATTGTAAGGAGTATAGCATGCTCGCACCGGTAGAGAGGATCCATTATAAGATTGCAACCTTTCACCTCAATCCCATGATGAGGCTAAGAAAAATCACTGCTTTCTCTACCCATGCATGTGCTACTTTGAGTGGGAGATTCCTAGTTAACCTTTTGTAGCTGATCTATCTTGAGATAGAGAAGCACTTTAAAGAAAATGAACATGGAAGGAAGGCACTCCCCTTTCCATGCCTCAGGAAACTCTACTGTAGGGGAGGGATAGTCTGTTACACCAATGACAATGTCAAAATTTTTTTAGCCACCAACAGGGTGGAAATAATGAAGGATAAAATGCCTGCAACTACAATTCAAGAAGAGGAGTAGCGACCTCCACCTCCACCTACCATTCAGAAAATAGTGCTGGAGCTAGCTACAACTACCCAATGGTTATGTGAATATAAAGAATGGATCGTAAGTGAATAGGAGAAACAAATGGGCATGAGTGATGGTGATACATCCATATATATACTAGCCATGAGTCACCTTAATGAGGTGGCCTGAAAGATCAGTTTGATGGGTGAGGGTGGATCCATTTTCTTGGCCCAAAGAATGTAGTTGCCTGTGATGTCAAATCTGAGTGCTAGACAGGTCACAGTATCTCTCATAGAACAATAGACACTCCCAAAAATCTTTAGAAAAATTGAAACCTTCTTGGTGTTCTTGGAGGAGGGTGAAGGGAAACTATCTTGGTGATGCAACACTAGGGGCAAGAAATGGTAGTAGAAGTGTTCATTGATAGGATTGTCAAAATGCTCAATGCACCTGCAACATTTTCACTAGACATCACTAGACTTAAAGATGTGCAAACATCTATAGGAATTATAAGTGATAGAATAAGTGGAACACAACATGAAGAGCTGTTAGACTAACTAGTGGGAATCAGGAAACTACTTCTAGATGTCTTTGACCTTCAGGATAACATCACTACAACCCAATTGGAGCTGCTAGAGGTAAGGGGAAAAACATCATATTGGAGGGGCAACTCAAAATAGGTAGAGAGCGGAATGAATGCTTGACTATGGAGGTTGCTAAACTAAGAGCCTAGATTGCCAAACTTGTGTTTCTCAACCTAGCACTAATAAGAGATGAAGCTATGAAACAACTTTAGTCTAGGCTCAAAGGGGTTGAGAATGCAATGGAGACAATGGTGTTCTATAGATGCTTAGCAAAAGCCACATAGCACAAGATTCAGAAAGCCTTGGATCAAACCCACTAGGAGAATGTGCAATTGACCATAGAAAATCATCACCTATGGAATGTTGATGTGCACAAGCAACAGCTAGTAGATTTCATCAATCAACAGTAGGAGCAACTACCTAGAGCAAACATTGAATTGAGGAGATTGGCAGTATTGAGTAGGAATCTCTCCATGGAGGAGGTGCACGTCGTTCACCAAAAAACTACAATTGAAATGGTAGCCTAAAGAGTAGGTTAGCCTACAAAAGGAAATAAATGAAAAAAATATTCGATTGGTAAAGGTAAAGGTAAATGAAACCCTCAGGAAACTCTAGCAAGGTAGATAAGTTTAGCAACCGATCGTTGATGCGATTGATGCCTATAATAAAGTAGAAATCTGTAGAAAGGAGTTTTAGATCAAGAAGATGATGGAGTACATTGATCTTGCTAATTCATGTTATGTAAATCTAGCCATGTTGACTACCGAATGACTATGGTCAGAGTTGGAGAAGTAGGTGGCCAACCTGTGCTTGCTATACAAGGCCAAGTTTCATCACCACAAGGACACCAAGGACAAGTTTGTAGTGGCTAATGTTGAACTCAAAGTTCTCAAGGCACGTTTCATAGATCAAAGATTAATTGCCAAGAACTTGGCTAGGAGAATGAATGACTACCAGGAGCTACAAAATGCAGTAAGGATGTTTGACATTGAATGAAAATAGTTCATTGTTTGGTTTGTCAATGTAAAGGAGATGTTTTCAATCATGCCCTGTCTATGGAATATCCCCATTCCAGCCCACAATGATGATGTTGCATGGATTATGAATGATCCTTGGAGTAAGGAGAAGAAGATGAAGGCATTTCTTGATGCCTTTTTCTTTTCACCAGAGGTTGTAACCACAACAGGATAGCCACAATCACCTCAACCACCACATATGCCCAAAGTTAGTGAAGGTTCTTTAGAGCCTTAGGAGCCACTACTACCTAGGACTATCTAATCTTCATCACCATCTTCACGTCATCAAAGAATGTGTTGTCCAAATTTTTGTAGTCATGTCTTGGTGTTCAACTTTGTGTTATGACCATCACAATTTTGTGGAATTTGTTGATTCGTACACTCGGGCACTTATCTTTATCAAGTTAGTCTATTTTTTTAGTAAGAGTTAGTTAATAATTTCATACCTTCCCAATTTTATAAAATAACTCTAGGATGAGTTTTCATTTAGTTGTGGGGGCATGATGAATATCAAACAGTCACATCAACGGGCCCTTGTTGATGTAACCTTGTCAACGAGCCCGAATCAACAAGGCCCCATTTACATGGTGTGCCCTACTATGCAGCACTTGGATTAGATTAATGATTTATTTATGCATTCATTATTTTCATTAATTACAACATTAATTAAGCTAAATTAGGTTGAGTGATTGATTTTTAATTAAGCTAAATAGATTAAGTACATAAGTACAACCACTTCGAGCATAAACATATATTCACTTGGTGACCCCAACAACATTATTGCTTGGTTTGCCCAATAGTGTAGCACTTGGTAATCCTAGTAGTGGGTACATGGGTTCATGATGTGTATGGAAAGTGGGATGAGATGCTTATGTTAGGACTAGTTAGACATTAGTTAATTAATTAGATCTCAGTAGTATTAAATCATCTTATCTTTATATTTTAGCACGCAAATCCTAAAAACAAAAAACCATAAGAATCATATACCTTGATTACACTTAACCATATCATGTACATCACAAGTGTAATTGGGAAGACAATGAATGAACTTAAGGCAAGGTTCACTGCCTAGACAACTAGTGTACTGGAGAACATGGAGTCCTTAGAATTCAATTGGATCACATGTGAACACTTCGTAATTCATATGGTTAAGCATAGGGGTACCTTAGCCACTCATTAGTATTTAACTTAAGGAAACAAATCCAAGGATGAAAGCAAGGAACTCATGAAACCCTTGATGTGGCAATAGGTAGGTACTATTCACTACTACATAGATGCCCAGGCCATGTATTTTTGCAACAGGAACAGGTAAGGCACATTGTAGATGGGTTGCAAAATAAAACCAGAGAGACTCTTGGGGTTTATGCCCAAGGCCAATTATCTAAAATGATTGCCCATCGAATCTAGAGACTAATTGATCAAGTGGTAAAGGAAGAAGGTGAGTTAAGAAATAAAGAAGTAATAAAAGAGTATAATAGAGATCCATATATTAGGAAGAGAGATGCACAAGTTTGTGAAATCCAGGAAGAGGAAATCTTGGAATAGGAAATTCAAAAGAAGACTCTACCAATTTAGAAATCTATAATTGACATTGTACTACTATGAATAGTACTATCCACCTCACCAAAAAATGCAACCAATCAAACTCCATAGTACTATCCACCTAAGTACAACAGACTAACACCACCAAGGATAGATCCAAACTCATACATTTATCCACAAGCTCCTGATTCATCAAATCCAACCTATCCTTTGCCACCAGTGCCACCACTTGTCATGTAGAGGGGAATTGCCATTACAACCAAAGTAGAGGAAAGCTACAAGGATAGTAAGTATATAGAGAGAGGATCCTACCAATAACATTAAGGACCAATCAAAGAAACATACTTTCTTTAGGATAAGTCTTGCAAAGGCTGGTAGAAGTAGGACTCCATTGAGACCAACTTCTCCTATCATAGATGCTCTTACAAAAAACATGCTTCCTCCATCATCCAACATAAACATGCAAACTGTCATGCTTATAGAAATATTCATAGACTAAATAAAGGTAGGACCATTACCTAAATATTGATCTAGGAGTTCCTTTGATTTATCTACGAGTAGCTCGGAATTTTCCATGCAAAGCTCTATTAGACTCAGGTTTCAAGGTAAATTTGATCTCTTATGAAACATATCAAGCATGGAACCTACCACCCTTGAAGGATCGCAATATAAGGTTGGAGCTTGTAGATCATTTTGTCATCATTTCTTTGGAATAGATAGAGGATGTGGTGACCACCATCAATGGGTGGTGTTATCAAATAGACTTTCTTATAATTAATGTGAAAAATAAAGATAAGGAATTTTTAATTATTATGGAAAGAGCATGGCTTAGCACAATTGATACTAAGTTAAGTATGAGAGATTTATCTATTGAAATCTCTAAGGAAGACAAGCACGAAGCCATACACACGTAGCGAATTCCATGCATTACTATTGATAAAAAAGAGTGTAGTTGTGAATAAACCATTCAGAATGTTAATGCAGTCATCACACTAACCCACAACAAATGTGAAAAACAGGTGTGCAAAAAAGAGAAAGCAGGAGTCATTAAACCAAAAGACACTAGGTGGCTAACAACTAAGAATGTTAAACTATCCAAAATATGCATGGAACAATCTAATTCAGTTATTAATTTCCATTTTAATAAGATGAACCTAGCTAAGGACCCAAAAATGAAACTATTAAATCATGATCGTACACTAATAGGAAAAGAAAACAAAGAATTAGATGATCAAAAGTTAATTACCATCAAGATTACATGGGACAATAACCAAAAAGTTAAATCACTAAAGATAGTAAGTGAACCACCTAGAGTGTATGATCTAAAATATTTAGGGAGTGTTTTCTAAACATTTGCCCATGATTTCAACCATGGGGAAGATGCTTTATCTTAATTTAGGAATTAATAAATGGCTTTCAATTTTTTTGTTTTACAATTCTTTTTAATTTTTCTATTTCTTAATATAATTTTCCCATTATTTTATATGTTTTACATTCTTTTCATTTTTCACATTCTTCAATATTTTCTCATTCTTTTATACTTTTTCATTTCTTAAATTTTCAATATTCTTTAACATTTTTCAATTCTTTAATAAATTTTCATTCTTTGATGTTTTTCATTCTTTCATAATTTTCCAATTTTAACTATCTTTTTCATACTTTGTTTTTATAAACTTTGTAAATAATTTTGATTACTAATAAAAGGCATTAAGAATAAGGAAATATGTAGCCCAATAAGGTGAAGGTTTCCCTATGTTATCAAGTCATAAGGGACTGATTATTTGAATAGTGAGACAACAACATTCATCCATTCATTCTAGTAATATGAAGTTCTTACCATGGACATAATGGTATTCTTTCCATCATACAACAAAGAATAAACTTGTGAGCATTATGTGTGAATCGAAAAGTGAAGAACCAAGAGGGAATGTAAAGGGTGTGACATCAAGGGGATTTGTGGACTCTCTTAGATTACTTCTATTAGTGCTATCTTGTTGCTTAGGTTGTATTATATCCTTGTAGATCTAACAAAATATGGGAGTAAGAGTAAAATAAGTGGAGCCTTACCATGCCACTAGAAAGACATGTTACCCATGCTTGAAGGTAGTCCTCTAGTAAGCATGACATAGATAAAAATAAAATTCATGCACAGAACAAATTTCTGGTGGTCCCATTGGAAAGACATGTTACCCATGCTTGAAGATAGGAAGTTTCTTAGAAATCTTAAAAAATAAACTCCTTCCTTGGACAATATGCTAAGTGAAAATACTCCTTGCAACAGTGGTAGTCTTACTATTATAATTCCAAGAGATGAGACAATGCAATGTCATTGAAATATGGTCTAGACTTGGTTTGAATCTTGGATAGAAAAGATAATGATTACTTTAACCACTAATAAAACACAAGAAATCATTATGCCTATGGTAAGATACCTCACATCTTGGATTTCTAAAATTCCTTGTAAGTCCATCTCATCTCACTATATGAATAATCATAACTTGTGTGTGTAACATAGTGTAATTTTCCTAACTTGGTGATACTAACATGTGTGTTTTTCTTAATAGGTATGCATTACATTTAACTCCCTAAGTGCCTAAGGACACTTTTAAGCATAGTTACACATGAGCATTAAGGGCTAGAGCTTACTTTGGGAAGGGTCCACTTGTATAACTGTTGTATCTTATACCTGTTAAGTGATTCCATATCATCTTGAGCCTTCCAACAATAATAAATGTCAATATAAACTTTCCTTAACATTCAAACTATCCATTGCATCAACATGAACTCATTACCCATCTCATCCATCTTATCAACACTCCATGAAATTTTGTAGCCCAAGATTCTTTCTTTATGAACTTTCGATGCAAAATTCTTGAAAAATATGCATCATCCATAGCCCAAGACCCTTTGAACATGATTTATACCTTGAAAACATCCCAAATGATCCATTTTTTATCCTCAAAATTATCAAAAATGTGAAGTTTTTGCCTCCAAAGTGCCTCTAGAGCTCACAAAACCTATATATACATAGGGGACTTAGCCAAATTTTCATTTTTCACTTTTGCAACTAAGAGAGTTTTTGTCATTTTTTCTTCCTAACTTAGAGCTTTGACCTCCTAGCTTCCTCAAGCTATAACTTGCATACTATCACTCCGATTTTTGTGATTTTTGAATCTATTTGATCTTGAAATGCTCATTTTAGTTGTGGGAGGGTGCTAGTGCAGAAAATCTAAGCCAATTTTTTTAGAATTTTTTAACAATCAAAGGATATTATAAGGGTAAGTGTGAAAAGAAAATTGAAATTTTTAATGAAAATAAATCACATTAATGCTAGAAACACTTAAATCATCCTCTTAATGAACCATACCAACCATTATGAGCCATAAACAAGAACAAAATGGATAGCTATGTAGGATTATAAAGAAAGTAATACTTATGGAGTTCCTTTTTGAAAATTTTTCAAACTTTGCAATCATAGTTAGCTAAGAGTGTAGTGTAACTAAAGGTATGAAAAATGAAAGGGAGTCAATCTCCTACTAAAGTAGAACAAATAGATAGAAAATGAGAAGGAGAAAGTGATGTAGAATGCCTTGATAGTAGAAACACAAGCATACACACATGCTAAGGCACTTACCACAGCACAAGAAGAGAACACATAGCTTGTTGTAGACAACACCAGGTTGACCAACATCAAGAAGCAGAAAAACATCCTGGATGAAAGCATCCATTAGTTAAGAGAACAACTAATGAGGCTCAACCAAGACATGAGCTACTTAGTAAGAGAAAATAGGACTCTCTCAATGGAGAGGCATACAAAATTAAACTAACATTATCAATTGAGATAGGTGCATGGTACAATGAAGGTAAGAAGCACTTAAGGCTTAAGGAACACTTTTGTGACTAGGTGGGGTTGTATAAGCAAATTAATGAGAAGGAAATATAAATGGCTAAGGTCCAAATCAACTCCATATCAGCACAAAATCTAGATTGATAGTACATCTTAGATAGTTATGCTCACGTCCACCAAGCAGAAGTAAAAAAAGAAAAGATCTATAGATAGAAGATTCGGAAGAATACATGGGGTTAGCTAACCTTCACTATGCTAACCTAGCCATGTTAATAATAGGTAGGCTAAGAAATGAGCTTGAACAACAACTAGTAGCAATGTACGCATTGTACAAAGAAGAGTTTGCAGATAGAAAATATGGTTTACAAAAACTTTAGGGGATGAACTCTAAATTAGAAGTAGTTAAGGCTGGCTACCAAGGGCAAAATGATGTTGCAGTGAATTTAGCTAGAAGATTGTTTAATTATCATGAGTTATGAGCCAAGGCTAGAGCATTTGAAGAAAAGATGAGGTAATTTGCAGCATAGTATGTCAAGGCCAATCAAATGTTTTCATAGATACCATGTCCATGGGATGTACCTAACTCCATCACCCATTGCATGAAAAGCATGAATTGTACATGAACAGAGAACAAAGGAGGAGAAACTCCAGGCACTCCTAAAAAAATACAAATTCCAAAATCTTGATGATAAGGGAAAACAACTAATAAAGGATTCACCACCACTAAGCACTACATAGGATAGATTAAGCTTCATCAAATTTTATTTTTGTCAAAGTTATCTTGTCATGTCTTATGTTAATTTTGTAAAACATCACTAAAACATTTAGTTTCATGTAAATCTACCTCCAAATTTTGTAAGAGACTATATCCTTATTTTGTTTTAACTCAATGATGAGTTTTCAATCAGTCATGGGGGTATGATAAAGTCAATTTTGAAGGATAATGATGTTAGATATACGAATTAAATGTCGCCTATGCTCCACACTGTAATGATGTTAACCCACAAGGTCAAATCTGAGTGCCAAAGAGGTCACAATATCTCTCACAGAATAACAGCCACTACCAGAAATTTCTATGAATGCTATGACCTTCTTGGTGTGCTTGGAGAAGGATGAAGGAGAAACCGTTTTGTTGATGTCGCACCAAGGATAATAAATAGTAGCAAAAGTGTTCACTGATAGGATTGCCGAAACACTCAACATACCTATGGCATTTGCACTAGACATCATTGCACTCAAAGATGTGCAAACATTAGTGGGAACTATAAGTGGTAGAATAAGTGTAGCATAGCATGAAGAGTTGTTAGATTAATTAGTGGAAACTAGGAAACTGCTTCCATATGTTTTTGACCTTCCAAATAACATCACTACAACCTAGTCAAAGCTACTAGAGGCAAGAGGCAAGAACATTATATTGGAGGGGCAACTCAAAATAGCTAGAGAGCAAAATGAATGCTTGGCTATGGAGGTTGTGAAACTAAGAGCCTAAATTGCCAATCTTGCATTTCTCAACCTGGCACTCATAAGAGATGAAGCTATGCAATAGCTTTAGTCTAGGCTTAAAGGGATTGAGAAAGTAATGAAAAAAATAGTGTTCTATAGATCCTTGGCAAAAGCCATGCAGCATACAATTCAGAAGGCCTTGGATTAGACCCACTAGGAGAATGTCCAACTAACCGTAGAGAATCATTGCCTACAAAACATTAATGCACACAAGAAATAGTTAACAGATTTCATCCATCAATAGTAGGAGAAGCTAGCTAGTGCAAATACAGAGATAAGGAGATTGACAATAAAGAACAAGAATCTCTCCATGGAGGAGGTGCATGCCCTTCACTAGAAGACTACAATTGAGGTAGCTTCCTGGAAATCTGAAGCTCTCAAATTTTAGAAACTTAAAGATCATTACAAAGAGTAAATTGATCTACAAAAGGAAATAAATGAAAAACTTATCCAATTGGTGAAGGAAAAGGTAAATGATTCCCTTCAACAACTCCAAAAAAGAAGGAAAGTCTGGCAACCCATCATTAATGGGATAGATGCTTATAAAAAAGTGGAAATTTGCATCATGGAGTTGTAGATTGAGGAGATGATAGAGCATATAGAGCTTGCGAACATCCATTATGCAAACTAGCCATGTTGACTATTGGAAGGTCACGGTCTATGTTGGAGAAGTAGGTGGCCAACTTGTACTTGTTGTACGAGGCTAAGTTCAAGTACCATAAGGACACCAAGGATAGGCTTGTAGTGGCTAATGCTAAACGTGAAGTTCTCAAGGCACATCTCACAGATCAAAGCTCAACTATCGAGAACCTAGCTAGATAGATGAATGATTACTAAGAACTGCAAAATGTAGTAAGGACATTCAACATCAAACGTAAATAGTTTGCTGCTTGATTTGTCAACATAAAGGAGATGTTCCCAATCATGCCTTATTTATGAGATGTTCCCATTCTAACCAACATTAGTGAGGAGAAGATGAAGGCATTGCTTGATGCCTTTCACCTTTCACTAGGGGTTGCTATTGCAACAAGATAGCCACAACCACCTTAACCACCACATGGGCCCAAAGCTGCCGAAAATCCTTTAGAGCCTCAGTAGCCACCACTGCTTGGGATTGTCTAATCTTCATCATTGTCTTCATGACATTAGAGTATGTGTTGTCAAAATTTTTGTAGAGTCATGTAATGGTATTTAATTTTATGTCATGAAGACCACAATTTTTGTAATTTTTTGATCTATACACTTGGGCACTTAGTTTTTTCAAGTCAGTTTGTTTTGTTTTGTTAAGAGTTAGTAAATAATCCTATACCTTCCCAATTTTATAAAAGAACTTGAGGATGAGTTTTCATTTAGTCATGAGGGTATGATGAAGTGTCAATAAGTCACGTCGATAGGCCCTTGTTGATATAGCCTTGTTGATGGACCCCCATCGATGAGGCCCCATTCACATGGTGTTGCGCCATCAACAAGGTAGTGTCGACACAACCCTAAAGAAAAAACTATAAATATGAGCTCCTAGACATGTTTATGGGCATCAGATTCATAGTAGTAGCCAGAATATTTCAATTTTTACATTTGAATGTTAGAATATTTTTCCCGAGTACCCACAGTAGGAGTTATTGAGTGTATGGATCTTTATTCGAGCATTGTTGTACCTGTGCATGGCAGTGTGTATGGAAATAAAGACAAACTTCTTGATAAACCTTGTAGCATTCTAAATAATTTAGATATTTATTTATGCATTTAATGCTTCCAGTTAATTATTTAATGTTCTGCAATAATTAAGCTAAGTAAGATAAGCTAGATAGATTAAATACATAAGTACGATCAGTTCGAGTGTAACATGTATTCACTTGGTAATTCTAATAGCATTATTGCTTACTATGCCCAATAGCTTAGCACTTGGTAACCTAGTAGTGGATATGTGGGTTCAGGACATGTGTGGAAGGTGAGAACGAATGCATATGTTAGGATTAGTTAGAGACCAGTTAGTTAGTTAATTTAGATTAGTCATTAAATTACTCTAGCTCTCTCTCTCTTCAAGCATCCAAAAACATAAAACATAAAATGCTAAAAATGATATTCCTTGATTACTCTTAACCATACCTTTATGCTTCACAAGTGTAATCAGGAAGACAATGAATGACCTTAGAGCAAGGTTCACTTCCTAGAAGACTAATGTACCGGAAACTATAAAGTCCATGGAATTTGACCGAATTGCATGTGAATAGTTCATGATTCGTATGGTTAGGCATATGGGTACCTTGCTACTCAACCACTATAGGAACATCTTATTTATCAAAAATTAGATTATTAGTTTGTTATGATAAAATAAAGAAATATGAAAAACTCATATTATTAACTATACAAGATGAACCTAAAGCTGAAATTATTCAACTATACATATAGCCTACATGAATAGACTAACACTTAGAGTTGGATGAGCATTGAGCCTCTTTTTGATGATTCTTTTAATATAGCCAACATGATATATTAGAAAAATTATAGATGAAAATAGGGATGTCTCATCTATAGTTCAAACTAGCAACCTCTTTTTTGTAAATTCTTTTTAGATAATGAGCTAACTACTTGAGGTATTTTCCATTGACAAGTAGTATATTTAGGGAGGTGTTAGAATTAAAACAATTTGACTCCATCCTAAGACATGTGAATAATAAGATACTTTAAAAGAATTATAAAGGAATATAAGGATGTCTTTAAGTGTAGCTCAAATTGGCAACTTCTTCCTTGAAAATTATGAAATTGATGCTTTATTATATCTGAAGGCCCATAGGATCTATTGGATAGATATTACATCTTCATGAAAAATAAATATAAACTCTACAAATTAATCATTCACTAACGAGAATATCAAAAACAAATCATACAAGATTTTTACTGTAACATTATAACATTGTCTTAAATGGGTAGTCACAACATAAGAAAGAAATAGTTAGAATACCCCATAGGCATCAAATAGAGAGTTGTAATATGAATAATCTTTCAAAATTTAAGGGAGGCTACAATTATAATCATAAGATCATTTACAAGTGCTCCATGATGTTTGCACCTTACAAAACATTAAAAGTAAGTGCAAAAAGCTTAAGTTCTTTCCTATGATACTAATAGAAGAAGCAAAAGTTGGTATAGATCATTAGAACCAAAGTCAATCCATCGGTGGTTCATGATGCTTGAGCTTTTGAATGAAAAGTACTATACCTACTTTAGAGTATTCAATTTAAAAAAGAAAATCCAAGGATGGAAGTAACAAAATTATGAATCCCTTGATGTAACCTTGGAAATATACTATTCTCTATTACACAAATGCTTGGGCCATGAATTTTCTCAAAACAAGAAGCTTAGTCACATGGTGGATGAGATTTGTAATAAAATAAGGGAGACCCTTGGGATCTATGTCCAAGGAAGATTATTAAAACTAAGATTACATCAAATCATCATCATCATCATCATCATCATCCTAGCCTTATTCCAATAAAATGAGGTTGGCTACATTAGTCCTTTTTTTCCATTTACCT
Organism: Gnetum montanum; assembly: GCA_015680685.1. Lineage (NCBI taxonomy): Eukaryota > Viridiplantae > Streptophyta > Gnetopsida > Gnetales > Gnetaceae > Gnetum > Gnetum montanum. The sequence continues at coordinate 17,040 of MNCI01007295.1, forward strand.
CAAAAAAGAGCTAGACCTTTTTTTATTTTTACTTTCTTCAAATAATCTTCAATCATTTTCCTATGCCTTTTCTAGTCTTCTTTTTAGTGAATTTCCTAGAATAGTGATGTAGCAATCTTTACTTACAGGTTTATTTTTTGATCTTCTTTCTACATGTCTAAGCCATCTACGCTTTCACTCTTGTAGCTTATCTAAAATAAAAGACACTTCAAGTCTTCCTCTAATGCATGTATTATGTAGTTTATATTTTGTAGTAATATTTAACTTCCATCAAAGCATTTGCATTTATGTCACACTAATTTTTTGTTCATGCCTTCTTTGTACTACTAAGAATTTAGCATCATATAAGATAAAAGGCCTAATTGTTGTGCTATAAGATTTTTCTTTTAATTTCATTGGTATTCTTTAATCACATAGAACACCACTAGCATGTCCCAAATCATGAAGTTGGGAATTGAATTAGTAGGGCCAATATGAGGCAATAGACCATACCTTTAGAGACTATCAGCCCATAGAAGCACAACTCAAGAAAAATAAACGTATGAAGGCATGCTATGAACCCTCCAAGGGTAAGATGGTTCTGACACCATTGATTCTACAATCATAGAAAGAGAGCCTTGATTTCTTCTCAAGGCTCTCTCAATATATATATTATCCTCCTTTTGTTAAGGATAACACCATTTACCAATGATTACAATAAATCTTGAAGAACTTTGGTGAGGGAAGGACAACGTCCAAGATTCAAAGAACATCAAAGGACAAATCTACTATCCATTCATTCAAAGAAAAGGAGAAAGATTGATCAAAGGATCATAGAAGAAGAACTGGTAGTCATCATTCTCCTAGTCCTTCATCTTTTCCATCCTCCTCATCGTCAAACTTTGATAGGAAGGGTTGTGGCTGAGATAGAAGGAGGAATGATCTTGCTCAAGATAGAGATGATAGGAAATCTCATCATGATGATAAGAACCAAGAGCATAGACAATCATGAAAGGGAGAGGAGAATCATCAAAAGAGAAGGCATAACAAGTTTCATCATAGAAGGCAAGGCCATGATAGGGGCCATCATGAATGCATTGAATAAGATGAACCATTGCTAGCTACTAGAAACATTCTTAATGTTTCAGAATAAATTAGAATTACTACCAAGAATCAGAGAGATAGCAGAATGAAATGTCTTAACATAAATAATATTCTTAAGTTTGAAGGAGGATATAATGCTAATCCTCAACATCATTTACAAGCCTTTCATGATGCCTTTGCCTTACAAAACAATGAGAATAAGTCGCAAAAGTTAAAATTGCTTCCAAGGACACTCATCAAAGAAGCAAAAAGTTGGTATTAGTCATTGGAACTAGAATCCATTCACAGGTGGAGTACCATGCTAGAGCTATTTAATGACAAGAACCAAACACACTCTTAAGTGTCCAACTTGAGGAAAAAATCTAAGGATGGAAGCAAGGTAATCATGAATCCTTGGATGCAGCCTTGGATAAATACTATTCCCTCTTGCACTAATGCCTAGGCCATGGATGTTCTTAAAGAGAACAACTTCACCACATTATAGATGGGATCTAAAACAAAATGAGAGAAATTCTTGTGGTTTATGCCTAAGAAATACTTTTAGAAATGAGAGATCATTAAATCCAAAGGCTAATTGATCAAGTGGTAAAAAAAAAAGAAGGAAAGCTAAAAAAATGGAAAAGTGCAGAGAAGTATAATAGAGACCCATCCATTCGCAAAAGGAAGGTACATTTCTATAATTCAAAGAAGGAGGAACTATGAGATAAAGTGATGCAAAGAAAAACATTATCAATTTAGAAATCTGTTGTTGAAATATCAACTAGGATGAATAAAATGTGGAACTTCCTAGATGAGAAGTTCCAAACTACCTCCAAGATATTGGAGGAGAAGATAGAGCAAGGTACCAGAGATAGAAGAAGAAGAAAAGATGCATGCAGGAATCACTATCAGTATAAAGATAATGCTGAAGCAGTTGATGAGGTTATAGGTTTAGAAATAGATGATAATGAATGTAAAATTTGCCAATATGTACATCCCAACAAATGTCCTATACTATCACATCTACAAGAATCTGGAATGCATGCATTGAATCTAAAATGGATAAGAAAGTAATCACCTAGGAGATTTTCTTATTCATAAGGCAATTAGAGGTAGCAGTTTCACCCAACACAATATTACACAAGTGGAGTTCCTCCTCAACCTCAAGAGTAGTATTAGTAGTGGAAAAATCCACAGTCATGGGGGATGCCACCACAAAGGTAGAAATATCCTTATAAAAAACTAGATCCTTATGGATATTATGTCCAGTAACTTATATCTCCTTGTGAATATTCAAGGTGTACTCCTTTTGGTTATCACTACTATCCTTTGGAATGTCATAAAATTTCCACTCTGAAAACTTTCTCCCTTCATTTATCCTTCTCTATATCTATCAACTCACCTTACATCTTCTAATACCACTCCCTTACCACCTACACCACTGATGCAAGAGGAAATTTCATCACAACCACAACAACAAAATGCCATGAGGGTAGTACACTTACAACTAAATGATCATCCAAGTGGCTCTAAGCACAAGCCTTGAAAGAGGGCTTTCTTCAAGTCAAACAGTTCATAGAAACCCTCATAGACATCTGTGGCTACTAAGGCTGCATCAATTGGTTTTGAAAATACCTTCAAGCCAACTTCAAACTAGACTTCCTCTAATGTTCATATCATCTAGTTGACCCATGCAATCATAGATTGGATCAAGGTAGACCACCTTCCTAGGAAATGATTTGATTATAGAAGTCCCCTAATCTATTTGAATATTGTTGTGACTAAAAAAATCAATCATTAGAATAAAGACTAATGGATCTGATGTGCATCAATCCTCAACCTCAAATCCTTAGGGCCTTTGTGAAAATGGAATCTGAGGTGTCTTAGCTAGTTTAGTAGATCAACTAAAGACTTGGAAAGTTTGCAAAATAGTGTAATGAAATGGAATGGAAAAAAAAACTAATAATAGATCTGAATAACACATAGAAAATAAACAAATATATCTTGCACAAAAAATCCAAAATTTAAAAACTTTATTAAGGAAAAAAAAAGAATAAGTTAGAGAAATGTGTGCAAATGGTGCCTAAATGAGTAATAGAGGTGTTCACTTGGATGGGGGTTCAGGGTCCATTAAAATCGATGTAGTCAACTCCATCATTTAGATGTTCCACCACTCCCAATGCTATTGAAACTTCGATGCTGCAATCTTAGATCTACAATAGTGGCTACTACTGGGGTGAGAAAATTGGAAATTTTGGATGCTAGATTACTCCATGCTGGGGTTTGGGAATTCCAAAAGTGTTGTGTTGACACCAAAATCCATAAATCTTATGTTTATAATACTTCCACACTGAGGTTTAAGAGAATGCAAATGTGGGAGATTGCAAGAGCCCTTGAGTGCTTGAAAATGCCCTAAGTGTGGAATTATTTTTAGGAAAATGTATGTATGCTCAATGTATTCAATTGTCAAAAGAGTGGAACCTATTGAAAATTGTTGAACAATGTAAAGTAATGAACTTGTAAATGGTGTTTGAGGTTAGTTTTTATAGGTTTTTAGTTATGAATGGGGTTCTAAAATGACTATGATTTGGCTGTAAAATGGTTGCAAATTGGTTGCCAAATTTTTTCCTTGTTCATATGAGATGGGTGCCCCAATTTAGGGGGTTACTATACATAGTAAGCACCTTCCACCATGGTCATTCCATTTACTATAAATAGTAACTAGGGCACACCTTCAATGTTGGAGATAAATTTTCTACGCTGAGCTCTCCACCATGCTTATTGAAGTGGCTAGTCAACATTAAAGTGCATGAAATCATGAATTTTGGCTTTTGTGGCTTCCACACTAGGGGATGCAATTTTCAACATTAGGGGTGAAGACTCCATGATGGGGGAAAACTTCCACATTAAGGGGGGAACGTTTCTAGGCTATGCATGTAGTCTCCATGTTGAAGGAAGAAAGTTTCCAAAACCCCCATCCTTTCTGTTGGCGACCATTTGGGATGCGACCGCCAACGAGTGTCCTTGAACAAGATTTAGGTGTTTTCTAGTCTCTAGCAACACCAAGGCCCAGATACCTCCAAATAGACTCAGTAGTTAATGTGAGTACGTGTGTGTGCTGTTGCGTTGTGCGGTTGTGAAAAATAAAACGATTGCGTTGTGTGTAAACTACAAATGACTTATCTTAAAGAGATTCAACCAACTTTGCCAAGTACTATGAGTTGTTGAGAGTCCCTATTTTGTTCAATTGCCTAGTCTACATGGTCCTTATAATACCTACTTGTAACAAATAAAATTTTTCAAAAAAATTTGAGCACAACTCCGTGAATCTACTTCTAATTTTCCCTAGAGAAAGAAATAGTTCCATAAGAAAACTAGAAATAGAGTGAGATTCAATGGAAATTAGAGATAAGAGAAAAAGAAAGCAGATTTGTGTAAAAATCTCAAATATTTAAACAAGGTAAAATGATATGAGTAAACATTTCATAATAAAGCTATCCCCAAATTCAATAACTACAAATTGTCCAAACTTTCAAGGCTCAAATAAGCAATTTTTTCAAGACAAGCCTACTATGCTACCAAAAAATTGCTGCGTAAACTATCACATACGAGACTCCATTTTGGCTAGATAATGGATGTCAACAATTGCATTCAACAGAACCTTCAAAAGACTTGACAATTTCTGATTGAAATACTACAGAGAATCACTTTAAAGATAAAAGAAGCTATTTTGGTCCCATTAAAATACCAAAGATTTTTTGAACCCTCTTGACTATTGAATCGTTCAACGGCTTGACTACAAGCAGAGGCTTTCTTACAACAATCTCAATAGCGGTTCTTATACATTGCAAAATAATCAAATTCACTACTAAAATGCTCTTAAGGCTTTCAAACACAAGCGCTTCAATGGCAAAATTTTAATAGAAATTTTCTATTATGCAACAAGAACAATAAGAGCAATCTAAAAATCCCAAAATTACTTGCCAAGCATGATACTATCTAAACCACTAGCTAAACAATTTAACAAAAAAAAATAAGCATAACTCATAGGACTATGATAAAGAGGTTGAAATGTTGCCTCTCGCAAGTCATCTTACAAGCAATCCTTCACAATGTCTTTTACAAATGCTCTTCCCAAGAGCCAAAGTGAGTGATCCCAAGTGTGAGCTAGTAGTCCCCAAGTGTGTTATTTTCTTCTTACCCCTGAAGCCTTTTTATAGGGTTCAAAAGGTAGTTACATCTTTCAAAATATCTTAGCTAACTTCTCTCCCAAGTAAAGAAGTTATAACTTGCCGAACAAGTTAGGAGATTACTTGCCCAACAAGCTAGAAAGTTGTAATTTGTACAAAAGATTAGGAGAAAATCATGCTAACATTGGCATGTGTATACATTATACATATTATTTTTATAAGCCTATATCCTATAATAATTTATTTATTTATTAAAATAAATCCAAGATCCCTAATTTATTTTAATTATTTTATTTAGGATTTTAATTACTAAATGTCATTAAGCCTTAGTAATTCTTGTGAAAGTAATAAAATGGATACTAACTAAATACCCCCTTTTAGTTACACAAATATCCCGAAAACATCCCAAAAACATCTTTTTTCTTTTTCTCAATGTCATATGTATATCTTACATTATGCATATCTAAATTAATTAATTTTAATTTAATTTTTCTGTGTTATAGGTAAGGGGACATTTCTTAAAATAGCTGAAACTCAGGGTATTGTTGATATAGAGCTTATGATAGTTTTGTCTTCTATTTTTCCATCCCTTCTTCCTTGATTTTCTCATATTATTTTAAAACAAGTGGTTGTAGCTGCATTTGACATCTAGAACAACGCAATTCCAGCATCCACTAGAAAGGTAATTGTTAATGGTGCAGGTCTCCCTGGTTAAGTGTATAACCAGCAACGGTGCCACTGGATGCAGACACGTTTCTTTCATGATTCCATCGAGTACAATCTACCACTAAATCAAGTTCCACTTTGGCTCGTTCCATTGCCGTGGGATTTAAGAGAGACTCTGTGAATCCACATTTCGTATGAGTTGCAGAGCTTTCGATTCTGCTACGTTGTACCTTTCATAACCACATTGCTGCTAGGTTCCTTATCCTTTGCCCACGCGTTGTGGAGCAAGGCCCTGGCCCTAGCTCGCGTGCATGTGCTCAACGTTGTAGAAACGCTTAATCAAAACACAGGCATAGCTATCGCTGTTGTAGGAGATCCCTCTTCTGGCGCATAGAAAGATAAGTAACGCATGTGATGATGGAGGATTTCGTTAGGATCGAACTCATGCATATGTCTCTGGTGCTGCTTCAGACTCCTCCCGCTCCGGCAATGTCAATATACCTCCTCTGCTAGACAAATCCAAATGTAATTTGATGGGAAGGAGAAAGAAAGGTGATTCTTCCAGACTGTTTTCTCGTTGGTTGCAGCAGGAGATGCTTGGATTGCATTTAGGTATTTATCTTGGAATTTCTAAGCACAGCATCCTATTTGTTACCGGATCCCAAAATGAAGACGAAACAAAACAAAACGCAGTCTGCAGCTTCACCTAGGGAGATGCGTCATGTTCCTCTGCCTGCTTCTTTGTCGTTTCTAGGCTAAAAAGCCATAAATTAAATTAAATACGGGAGAAAAGTTAATAGATGGAATGACCATGATTCAATTGATCTATTCTCTATCCTCAAAGCCAATTTGTGCGGGGCACAATCTCGATTGCAACTATTTCATCATTTTTTTAAATACCTTGCCAATGCCTACAGTGGCCGTGAACCGCTGTTTGCTGTATAAACATTAGCTGAAATCTTGTAATGGCGACTCAAGATAAGGTTAATTTTAATTTCTTATTGTCATATTTATGAATGGGATTGTTGGCTCTTTTTAACCAATAAAGCTTTCCAATCTTTTTTCAATCTTCCCCTCACACAGGAGCGTGATAAATTTTCCTTAACAGTTGGTTCTTTGGTATTATCTGAAAGTTGAAACACTTCTGTAGCCTTTTATTAGTGTCTTCTTTTGCTATAGGTTCACCCATAAATTTCCAAATGAAACCTTCAGCATTATGCATATCAATAAGACACAACCATCGTATTTTCTCATTTGAATATTTGCTTTGTCTTGTATCATTCATATTTTTATCACTTTTGCTATTCCATGAAATGGCCAAATGTGCCAACATTTCTGCCCCCTTAAAAGCTTAAAGAAATTTTTGTAGCCTCATTTCAAAACTGAAACATACTGAAACTTTCATTGAATTTTTACAGTTGAATAGAAATCTTTTTGGAGGAAAATTCCCATTTAACATAAGGTGTGATGGGATAAAAACCTCATTCCTAAGAAAAACAACAAACTGTACATTATCAAGTCCTTCATGGACTATTCTTGGAATGGAAACTGAATTGTGAGGGTTACCATAGTAGGAATCCTCATCTCTCTAACTATTTCATAGGAAATTTCTGACGTGATGAAGGCTGTTCTGTTGTTCTCTGGCTTAGTGGAGCTCTCAACTTGATCTACTAGAGCTTTTTCTTCAGCACTCTTCTCATTTTCTTTTTCAGATGCACTTTTTTGTTCTTTCCAATTGGGTCATTCATTCTCCTCTTGGGATACGAATATTTCTTCCCATGCTCATGATGACTCTTCATTGGTTGGTTGCTCTTCACTTTTCTCCTCTCCTTTGGTGCAATCTTGATATTTTCCTCAAACATTGGACTCTATCTCCAAACCTCTTATGAGGAAAGAAAATTCATTGGACAACCAAGCCAT
>MNCI01007296.1:0-11591 GCA_015680685.1 Gnetum montanum
AAGGACAATACAGGAGAAAGTCAGCATCATACACATAATCGAAATTAAGTTAGCAATTGACTATATATTCTTATGAATGATTTCTTTTTTTACACATTTCTTATCCCAAGGTGTTCCCTAACTATGACATGTAATAATAAAAGGGCATCATTGCTATGAGAAATAAGCAAGGATTTGCTAGGATGTTCCCTAGAACTAGCAAAAAAAATTGACAATTTTAAAATTAAAATTCCAAGGTAATAAACTTTAGAAAAATGAAGCTATTTCAAACAAGCCAAAGTATCAAAGACTCTCTAGATACTCTAAACTCAAATAGGCAATTTCAATAAGATATTTATATTAAATTAGTCAAGATGCTTTTTTAATACAACATAAGCTCTTATTTGGCAAACCTTAATAGAAGTCTAATATTGCATAAAAAACCATAGCTATAAAGAAAACCTAGAAAAATCCCAAAATTAAATGCCAAGCACAATATTATCTAAACCATTAGCTAAGTAACTAGAACAAAATGGGAAGAAATGAACTCATAGGATTAAAACAAAGCAACTGAATTGATATTTTTAGCAATCCATGCTTTTCACAATCTTCAATATTCTTCTTAGCATTTTTCTTTTATACTCCTCTTTCATTCTATCTTTGAAGCCTTTTTATAGTGGCTTCAAGGTAGTTACAATCATCATTAAAGGTTAAGGTGAATATCAAATATCTAGGGAATTTCTTCATAACTACCTTTAGAAGTTATGACCTCTATAGGGAGTTATGAGAAAATCAAGCCATAGTTGGCAAGCCTCTTCTTGGTAATTGCAATCTTACAAATATCAAGGAGATCTATTTATAACTTCCATAGGAGGTTATAACTTTCATGGAAAATTTTAATTTCCATGGAAGTTAAAGTTATATTTATCAAATGATTATAAATCCCTCCCTTTTTAAAGTGTAAACCTCCCTTTTTAAAATTACCATTTATAATTCAAATAAACTATAAGTTTTTTGCTTGTAATAATTTTTTAGTTTAGTGCTCCAATCTTGCCTATACTTGCTAATTATTCTAGTCAATATTTTAGTGATCTCCCTATTGGTAACCTCAGCTTGTCCGTTAGCTTGGGGGTGATAAGGTTTAGTCAATTTATGTTCAACCCCTAAGCGTTGCATTAAATTTTGAAAAGTTGCACCTGTGAAATGTGTTCCATTATCTGAAATAAGTGAACGTGACACACCAAACCTATTTACGATTTGTTGTTGCACAAATCATGCAGCTGTAGATGATGTACAGTTTTTAATAGTAGTTGCTTTAGCCCATTTTGCTAAATAGTCTACGACAACTACAATGTAAGCTTTTCCATTGGACATTGGTGTAATGGGCCCCATAAATTCTATTCCCCAAATGTTGAAGGGTTCTAACAGTTGAATCCATTGTTGCGGACCCTCCATTTTAGCAGTCATTCCCCCATCACGTTGACAACGCTCACAAGATTGGACAAATTGATGGACATCCCGAAATAATGTTGGCCAGTAATATCCTGCAAGAAAGATCTTAATAGTGGTTCATCTCCTCGCATAGTGAGCCCCACAAGGGCCCTCATGAGCATCTTGGAGAACTCTCAGTTGGTCTACCTCGAGCACACACCATCAAACCAAGCCATTAGGACACACTTTGTAAAGTTGTCCATTGATTTCCATGAAATACTTGGCTCTATGAAGAAACTGTTGTTTCTTCCTAGGGTCCAGCTCTTGTGGTGTTTGTTGAGTAAGGAGATAGGTGAGAATGCTACTATACTAGTTCATCTCCGTGGGTAGTTGGTCATTCACTACACCGACAAAGAGGGCTTCATCAAAAAAATGATCAAACATTACATATTCATCCTCTTTGCTGTTCCAACGCAACCGAGATAAATGATCTACAACTATGTTCTCGGTGCCTTTCCGATCGATCATTGTTAGGTCAAACTCCTGTAGGATTACCAACCATCGTATAACACGAGGGCTACCCGTTGGCTTGTTCATGAGGAACCAAATTGCACTATGATCCATGTGGATGAACAATTTGTAACCTAACACATAGTGCCTAAACTTATCCAGTGCAAACACTACAGCCATTAATTCTTTCTTTGTAGTTGTGTAGTTAAGTTGTGCACCGGCAATACTTCTACTTGCACAGTGGATGTAGTAAGGCCATTTTTGGTCATATAACTATGTAAGTATAGCTCCTAAGGCATAATTAAATGTATCAGTCATGATGTGAAATGGTTTGGACCAGTCAGGAGCTTGTAGAATGGGAGTTTCTACAAGCTTTTGTTTTAGGGTTTGGAATGCTCGTTCGCATTCCCTGGTTCACTCAACATGTGTGTCCTTCTTTGTTAGCTCTACCAATGGTTTGGCAATCTTGGAGAAGTTCTCGATGAATCTCCTATAGTAGCTAGTGTGTCCAAGGAACGACCAAATGTCTTTGACAATTTCTGGTTGATAGGTGATTCCTTGGATGATCCTAATTTTATCTAAGTCTACCTCTATTCCTATATGTGAAACCTTATGCCCAAGTACTATGCCTTCTTGGACTATTAAATGGCTTTTCTGCTAGTTGAGCCTTAGATTGGTTTTTACGCATCTTTTCAGCACTTTCTCTAATTGGTCCAAGGATTGATCAAAACTTGTTCCATAGGTGGAGAAGTCATCCATAAAGACTTCCACTCCATTCCCTATCTTCTATTGGAATATGCTTAAAATTAGACGTTGAAACGTGGCAGGAGCATTACACAAGCCAAACAACATTTGTTTATATGCAAACATTCTCCAAGGACTGGTGAACGTTGTCTTGGCTTGGTCTTCTGGGGCTATTCGTATTTGGTTGTATCTGCTATAGTTATCCAAAAAACTGTAATAGCGATGCCTTGCTATGGTGTCTAAGACTTGGTTAACAAATGGTAACGGAAAGTGATCCTTAAATGTTGCCATGTTCAGCAGCCTAAAATCTATGTAGACCTTCCATTTGCCTCCCTTTTTAGGCACGATTAATAGATGGCTAACCCATTCGCTATCAGTAATGGGATATATGAACCTAGCCTTAAGAAGCTGTTCTATTTCTTCTTTTACCACTTGCTTCAATTTTGGGTTCAATCGCCTCTGCAATTTTTTTCGAGGTTTCATGGAGGGGTCAATGTAAATCCTATGTTGGCATATCCTAGGATCTATTCCAATTAATTCAGGATATGACCAAGCAAAGGCTTTTGACCACTTGTTTATTACTTCTAGCAATCTTCCCTTTTGTTTGGAAGCAAGTCTTGCATTGATGATTACCAGTTTTCCATTTTCAAGAATCATATATTCTAGATCGGTGGGCAATGTTTTTAATTCTAGGGGCTCTTGTTTGAATTTTTCAGGAATTTCCAACTTCCCCCAGTTGATGTTTTCAAGGTTAAGGCTTGGAAGTTGGCAGCGGACTTTCTCTAGTGTGTTTATGCTTTCGATATAAGTGTAAGTTATTTCCTCAGTTAGTTCCATGCACATGAGTGAGTTGCTCTCTTGATCAGCTACCAGCCACTGGGTGTCTTTTTCTCTTGTGGTTGCTACATACAGGCACTTTTGTATGTTAATGCCTTGTACACACCAGTTGCATGCAGGCAATGCTAAACTTTGCACAACCCATGATCTCTGCACGCAATTGCACCCTGTGTCACTATATGCGATGCATGGAACCTTCTTCTTCTCGATCTTTCCAAAAGTGTTTTCATTAGATATTTCCAAGGAAAGATCGTGGATTCCTAGGCGTGCATCTATTGTACTTAGCCATGCCCTTCCCATTATGATTGGGAAGTCTCCTTTACCGTTATTCACTTGTATCACTAGGAAATCAACTGGGTACGACCACCCACACACAGTGGTGATGATGTTCTCTACTAGTCCAAAGGAAACAGTGATGGATTGGTCAGCCAACTCTAGGAAAATATTGTTCTTCTTCAATGGAGGCAAGTTCCAGGCCATGTACATTTCTTGCGATATTAAGTTAGCTCTAGAACCTGAATCCAGAAGAGTTTTGCATGGCTCATTCCTAGAGATTTGGAGATAGATTAGGGGGCTTCCAGGGTCAAAGAATTTCCTGGGAAGGTAGCCAACCTTGATCCAGTTAGTAATGGCATGTGTTAACATAATCATATGTGTTGAGCTCAGTGTTTGGTTTGAAGGGAGCTTTGAAGCTTTATTTGATGAAGAGGCATTCAGAGGTTCAACCGCTTGTGGTTGTAAGGGCTTGGTTGGACTGTTGGTTCTGAAGAAAGGTCTTTTCTTCATACGGTTGTTAGAACCAACCGTAGGTTGAGGATTTATAGCCCTTGTGGCATTGCATTGCTACAATTGAGTAGGGAGTTCCCCTTGCATTGCTGGAGCAGGTGGTAATGGAGCTATTGGTGTGAGAGCTAGGGATGGATTTGAAGGATGGTATATTTGTGGGTTATCTTCCCTAGGAGAAGGAGTTCTATAATACTCACAGGCTTGGTAGTAATGTTGTGGTCCAACGTGGCTAACAGAGTCACGTGGAGAGATTGGATGTTGCACGTAGTAGTCATATGGGTCAGGTTGTCAGTATGGGTATTGTTGCCTTGGTGGTTGCATTTCCCATGATTGTGAGTATTGCCACTATTGATGTTGCTTAATAGGTTGTGGTGGAGTTCTACTTGGATAATATGTTGAAAGTTGGTGGAACTGCCTTAGGTTACCTTGGGGATAAGGTAACTGTCAGGGTGTTTGCCATTTATTTAATCGTGGGTTGAGTGCATACATCCTAGACTCTTGTAAATGTGAGATCACTGGGCAACATCCCTTAGGATGGTCGTATTGGCATATCTCGCATCCACTATCATTGTCTGTGTTTAAATCCACAACCTCTTCTGTGATGGTCATTTTCCCCTTACCCTTGTTACGTGCATTTTCCACTTCTCTCTTTTTCTTTTTGTCACAGTCACTACCTTGCTCCCTAGACTCGTCTACAATTTTAAGAACAGTTTCAAACCTACTATCTAGGGAGTCCCACATTTGGTCTACCTTTGCTGATACTTCTGATGTTAACTTTTGGAGAGGCAAAGTTTTCCTATTCACCATATGAATACAAGCATTTCACGCACCATCTGGTCAAACTCCAAGGACCAAGTGCTTATGCACCTTAATGGAACACTCAGGGTTAATCAATCGTTGTCTTCCCAAACTTACTTGTATTGTCACGGTTGTATGGTTAAGTAAGCTTGAGGCATATGATTTTTATAGCTTTTGTGTTTTTTATGTCTTCTGCTAATAAAGGAGAGGGAAAAAGAACTAAGTAGCTAATTTACATTAACTATTCATTAACTAGTTTCTAAATGTTCCTAACACCAGTATTCATCCCCACTTGTTGTACACATCTTGAACTAGTGCAACGCTGTTGAGATTACCAAACGCTAATCGTTACTAGGTTACCAAGCGCTACACGCATGCTCGAAGCCGTCGTACTGAGTGTATTAAACTAAGGGGGTTGAAGGTTGAGAGAGGTATTAATTAACTAGGAAAGTATTAAGCAATCATTAATTACTAATTAGCTTAATCTGTATGCTGCAAGGTTTATCATAAAGTTCATCTTTATTGCTGTTCACAAAATTGTGCTCAGGTACAAATTGTTTGAATAAAGATCCGTTCACTCTATGACTCCTATTACGGGCACACAGAAATAATTCTAACTCTAGAATGAAAAAACTGTAAGAGTTTGGCTAAGGGTCTAAATCTAAGTGTCTTAAACCAAGGGTGCCACCTCTTATTTATAGAAGATGAGGCAGGATGCGATATCGCGTATACGATATCGTATACGTGATATCGTGGTTCATCAAGGATTTGTGAATGTGTTTGGGTATGTATGCCTGAAGAAAAAGTGAGGATGGGTTCATAGTTGGGATCATGATAGAGAAAATTTAAATATATTAGTTTTTTTTAAAAAAATTAAATCTCATAAATCATAAAAAAATTGTAGAATATAGAACGAGTACAATGTAAATCCAAAATATTGTTACTGCTTAAAAATTACACAGAAGATTGCAATATCACCATTAAACTGAAGCAAGAAAATTTGCAAAGGTATGGAGGGCATCAAATCCATTTCCTTACTCAAGAACCATAATCCAGCCAAACATATAATTTCTGCAACAACCAAAATGACAGCAATAAAATGAAACCTTTTTGTTACTCAATCCAATCTTTTAAAGAATGAAATTAAGCTTCAAGTCTTAACCAAATTTATAACAAATCATGTTTGCTAATATTTTTGTTCAACGATGCCTTGTGAGTAGGGGCCATGTTGAAGACAACCACATTATAAGAAAACACAACTTACTAAACTAGGCACAGCCCATAACTCACCTCACCTACGATGATCCAAAACCATTGGGACTATGGGAAAGTAAAAACAGAGCACCATGAGCTTGCATATGGCCATTGGCCATGTCCTTTTGGGCTTTGTTGGCTCATAAGCAAACAGATTTTTTTAAAAAAGTTGAACAAGCATCCATCCCCGTCATGTTCATGTTCATGACTCATGACCCATGACCCATGACCCATGACAATAACCCTGTTTTGAGAAAAAGAGCAAAAAACAGCAATGACCAATAAACACGCGTGAATGTGTGAGTCATAGCGGAACCTTTGACGCTCCCAAAGGCAGGCCAATCCATTCAAATGCAATGTTTACCTCGCACGCTCCGTCCCAAACTGGATTTGCGTATGACCTAAACTTGGCCTTTTACCAAAGTAGCCATTTTGTGATTTCCGTGTGTTTGTTTATTCATTCGTTCTCCCTTGTTTTCTGTTGTCTGTGTCATGCCGATGCCATGAAGCTTGATTGCTTGCTAGCCACTCAACAATGATATGAAGTTGCTGGTAGGATTTAGAGCAGGAGAAGATAGGTAAGATTTTAATGCACAATGCAGACATCCAGAACAAGCCAAGAATAATACAAGGCAAGCCAAGGCAAGACGACCATTTCAATGTGTATGTACAGATTCACACAAAATTTCATTGAAAATTATGAAATACGTACCTATTACGGATTTAATGCGCTTCTGTACCGGCCCCAAAATCCAACACACAGTTGGTCAAAATTTATTTGGAATCACAAATCTCCGGGGCATATAGAGTGCAACTGACGTATCTCTAAAAAGATTGCAAATAAAGGGACTTTAGTACGGCACACTAATTTATCAATTAACAAAGAACATGTTCCCTGTGACAATAACAGACTTCTGCACTTACCGCAACGACCTCTGTTGGTTGTATCTGTTCAATCAACTTTTCAGAAACACATCGCTCAAAATTGTTGAATGACAAAACCTCTCATGAACACGCAAAATTGTTAAAGGACAACACCTCTGGAAATGTCTCATTATCCATCAAACAATTAATACAAATACAGAGGCAATTACTGCATGGTCATGCAGTCGCTATGACTTTTCCACAGTCAAGCTACTTACCTCCCTGTGCGTGGAAAAAGCTGTACCGATTTGATTTATAATGGAACATATCATCTCTACTGGCTCTCTCTTTCTCTTTCTGGTTCCGTAGAAACTTGAATAGAATCCTCCATTCTATCATTTGAAACGTATTCAAACTCCTTCAACTAATACCATGAATGAGAGCTTTTTCAGACCATTCATTTCTAATACAATGAAATGAACATGTGAAAGTTACAATTAGAGACCATGTGTTGGTTGGTTTATTTGTTCATTATTGTATATGCTTGCAAAGAGATTGACTATGTATCTGTTCAAAGAATCAACTTCTCATGAACACATTGTGCAAAATTGTTGAAGGACAACACCTCTGGAAATGTCTCATTATCCATCAAACAATTAACACAAATATAGAGGCAATTACTGCATGGTCATGCAGTCGCTGTGACTTTTCCACAGTCAAGCTACTTACCTGCCTGTGAGTGGAAAAAGCTGTACCGATTTGATTTATAATGTGACATGCGTGGAAAAGCTGTACCGATTTGATTTATAATGGAACATATCATCTTTACTGTCTCTCTCTTTCTCTTTCTGGTTCGGTAGAAACTTGAATAGAATCCTCCATTCTATCATTTGAAACGTATTCAAACTCCTTCAACTAATACCATGAATGAGAGCTTTCTCTGACCATTCATTTCTAATACAATGAAATGAACATGTGAAAGTTACAATTAGAGACCATGTGTTGGTTGTTTCATTTGTTCATTATTGTATACGCTTGCAAAGAGACTAACCATGTATCTGTTCAAAAAATCAACTTCTCATGAACACATCATGCAAAATTGTTGAAGGACAACACCTCTGGAAATGTCTCATTATCCATCAAACAATTAACACAAATACCATGGTCATGCAGTCGCTGTGACATTTCCACAGTCAAGCTACTTACCTACCTGTGGGTGGAAAAAGCTGTACTGATTTGATTTATAATGAAACATATTGTCTCTACTGTCTCTCTCTTTCTCTTTCTGGTTTGGTAGAAACTTGAATAGAATCCTCCATTCCATCATTTGAAATGTATTTGAACTCCTTCAACTACCACCATGAATGAGAGCTTCCTCTGGCCATTCATTTCTAATACAATGAAATGAACAGGTGAAAGTTCCAATTAGAGACCACCGTGAAAAATTCTTGCTAATGACAACTTTAGAAATGCTCCATTGTCAACAAATCATCAATGCAAAATCTTAACGCAATTTTGTACTCGCTTTCTGATATGATATCAAATACATAGTAATTGCTCACCTGATTGACTGCCGGATGCTACCGTGTATGGATGAACGGATTCACACCGTTACCCTTAACTTTGCAAGCAAGACTTTAAGCAAGAAAATCTGAGTCAAAGTCAAGCAATCCAAAACTGGCAGGTTGCATACAAAATTTCATTTTCGGTGGTTTTGTGGTTTTGGCTTTTCGTTAAGGTTACAATTTTTAGGAAAGTTGGACTTTTACCGATTGCTTTCAGTAAATGGTAGGTTGTAGTTTAAAAAATTACTAGGAGGAATTTTTACATCTTGGAAGAGTACATTTTTGAGGCAAAGAAATTTAGGGTTGGTAGCACAACCTCTATTCACATAACAAAATAGATATTTCTATGAATTTAGCCCTAATTCATAATTATCATCTTATCATTATTCTAAGAATGTAGAATTAGCAAACTTGCTCAATGATAGTGATCATAGCACAAGCTTCTAGGAAGAGTGGTGTGGTCAAAGGTAAGGCATAGCAATGCCAAATATAGTATCATAGGAATTTAAAATGAGCTATAGAGATGCCTTTGCAAGGCTTGTAACAAGCTATCTATACCAAAACAACGTGTAAGGCCTTTCCTACAATCTTTGGGATTTTTACTATTCAATCTATCTTGCTTCTAGGAGGAGGCATCTCCCTTTCCCCATGGTGTCATCAGCCTTGGACTCTTCTATGGATTTTATAATAGAAATTAGGATTAATACCATAAAAAGTTTACCTTAAAAAAATGTTTTCACTTATGAAGAGTAGAAATTTTAAAACTAGTTGCTATGTTTTTTTGTTTGCAAGGGACCATACTCTTGTTTAAACTAGATCAAAGATTGGTAAATGGAGGTTGAAGAGTAAACTAGATCTAAGGTTGAAGAGTAAATGGAGGTTCCTTATACTCCATGTTGAATATGAAAACCTCCCTTCAAACTACAAAAAAAATGCAACAAGTAATTCACAGGTTTTTTTATGTAATTAGTACAAAACCATGTTCTCACTATGGAAAATAGGACCATAATATTTCAAACTATTTAAAATGGTAGAAAGTTGCAAATTTTTCCCATGCTACACAATCAAATCTAAATCAAATGCAATTGTACCCCTAATTTTTTTTGTCAAAAACTAAATCACATAAATTTTGTATGTAAATTGTGACTATGAAAAGTTGAGATGACCAATCAAAGTTCAAAAGTGTCTCTTAAGGACTTACTAATTCCTCATGCTACTTAGCTGTAGGAGCATAACTTTCATCCTCATCTAGAATAACAACCTTAACCTACATAGTCTAGGGAGTTTTGTACCTAGCCAAAAGCCTCCTATTCTGTGGTACAGTATCTACAAGACATATAGATGCTTGTCCAACAAAATTTTGAGGAAGTGAAAGCTTCTTATATAATGATTGTACCTATTAAACTAGCAAAAGAATATGTTTTGTTCTTTCTTAAAGTGAAATGAATTATCGCTCATGCTTGCTTCATTCTTCTTCAACTCACAAACATCCAAATTGTAGTGTATAATGGGATGATTAGATATATTCTATATTCATCTCTCTTCCCAAGGTATCCATCACTCCCTTTCCAGCGATCCAAACACTAGCAACACCTAGAGGATTATGAAAACATCCAAAGACATGATATTCTTATCCATAGGAAACCAAGTCATCTATAAAAAATTCTAGAAAGTTTGAGTAGTATGAAAGAGAAATTCCCAAAATCTAAGCCAACACAGAAACAATGATGAAGTACGAGGATGTAGAACCATAATGAATTATGATTATTCCAATTGATGCAGTCTTTTTATTCCACGGCACTATGCCTTCATGTCATATGATGTAACTTTATCACATTCTAGGGTTGTGCCCTTATGTTATTTTTACTTGGCACATTGCCCAAGTTTCATAGTTGTTGTTTTATCTCATGGATCTCTTCTATGAGGTTCAAGTACTACGTGATTTATTTTAAAAAGGTCTTTTTGCCTGTATTTCTTTTGAAAATTAATATACATATCTCAAACTCCTATAAAAAATGAATATATAATTGAGTACATAAGTTTTCATGGCCATATGTCTCTAATAGGGGGCAAAGGTTGATTGATCTACAACCCTTTTATATTTTCTCTAGTCATTTTTTTCATGTTTTTTATATATTTCTTACATTAGATTTCTTGAAACTATGATGTGGCAACTTTTTCTGAGAGGTTCATTATCTCATTTTCTTTGAACATGACTAAACCATATAAGATGTTATTTTTAGAACTTATCTCTTTCTCCAATATTTATATTATAATATTTATTTAGTCTTGTAACATGTAACATTATCTAAATATTCATATTTTTGCCACACTAATTTATCACTTATGTTGAATTTTTACAATATAATATTAAACATCATATAAAATAAAATAAAATGGGTGATTTTTCTCATTAAAAAAGTGGTAGCCAAATCTAGATTTCATTTTATGAAATGAGAAATGGGTATTGCTAAATAAAAATATACTTTCAGTTTTATAAAATAATAAGCTTAATTAATATTTTATAAAATTTTCCTTTTCATTTCTTTGGAATTATTTTCTCACATAATTAACAACTAGCCTTTCTCCATATAACCATCTTCTCTCATTCCTATTTATTATATATCTTCATTAATTTTACCATTTAATTGGAGCATTGATATTAGGTAATGGAACTCTTTACATTAAGGGACTTGTTATCCTCAATTGTTATAATTATTTAATCATTATTCATACTTTCACTAAAATTACTTTATGTATTCTATATTCTACTAATTTTTAATATATTCATCAAGCACTGTTTTTCTCCATAAGATAGCTATA
>MNCI01007296.1:18381-31323 GCA_015680685.1 Gnetum montanum
ACTGGGATTACCAAGCGTAGATCCTGGAATACACTACTGGGTTACCAAGCAGTCACAATGCTCGTAATCAAGTCGTACTCATACCGCGTTGCGACGAGCAGCCGATTCCTTGACTAGCCGTACACATCCGTAAATGCTCGTAATCAAGTCGTACTCGTTCGCACTAACAACAAGCAATAAATAACAATTAATAAAACCTATCCATGTACTGCAAGGTTTATCCAATCAAGTTCATCTTTATTGCGGTACACAACTTGTGTTCAGGTTACAAAGTTGCTCAAATAAAGAGTCGTTCACTCTAGGACTCCTACTGCGGGCACATGGGAAATTAATCTAACTCTGGAGTGATCAAACTACCAGAGCTTCGCTACTTCTAGCCAGGATTGGGAAATGAAGGGAGTGCTGCCTCTTATTTATAGATTTGGCGGTGGACCGCAATATCGCGTATGCGATATCGCAAGGAACGACACGATATCGCAACTTGTTCATATTGCGTCTCATCAATAATTTTTGAAAATTAATTTTCATCTGTTCAAAATTTTCTTGTTTATTACTAAAATGCTTCCTTGATACATTAAATATCTTTACATTTTTTGTTTCTCATGTTTTCCAATTATATATCTAGATTTTTCTCCCTCTATTTTAAGTGACTATTTATGTATATAAAAAATGACTAATAATAATTCCAATTTATCATGTGTGATTGGTATGAGTCCATAAAAGGGATGGGAGGTCACTTGGAGCCTTAATGTTTATCCTGCTAAGCAAGATCTTGGGAGGGTTAGTGGATGAGCAATAGCCTAACTTCTTTGAGTAGATGTGCCTAGGCTTAGACCTAGGTCCTTGACCCAAGAAATGACCATCTTACCATCATTCCAAATAATAATCCCTAGGCTACAGTCTTCTTTAGTAGCTCATAATTGCTATGGTGGTAACACATGTATATCTAATGACCATCAGTAACCATCCTCATGGGTCTGCTGGTAAGCAAGGGTGAAACCCAAGAATACATCATCTTCCTAGCCTTGTTGAGTTGGCTACATGAGTTTTTTGTTTTTCTATTCACCTCTATGAAGAGCTAAATCTTTGTTTATTTGTAAATTCCTTCTTCATCTTCAATTGTTTTCTCATGTCATTTTAGTCTTTCTTTCATTGGCTTTCTTAGAATGGTGATGTAGCAACTTTTTTTTATAGGCTTGNACTTGGGCTGCGATATCGCATACGCAATATCACGGTCGCCCCAAATGACGACTCATCACCATTGAAGACCATATAAAATGGAAAACTTGATTGCTTGATACCTTGCGAAATTTTCCCTTTAGCTTTATTGGGATTTTCTTATTACCTAAAACACCACTATCATGTCTCCATTTTGACTATTCTACCCCAATCCTATTTCTTATATCTTTATCAATTTCACTTTTTAATTGGAGTATAGAGAGAGAGAACTCATCTATGAGATTTGGTATAACTTAACTACTATTTGCCAACCTCATGCTAAACCTTCTCACTTTTTATGTCTAGGCTCTAGATCCACATACTTAAATAATATAAAAAATATTTTCAATGTCAATGAAAAACATACAATAATGATATGTGCTTAAAATAACAAAACAAAGGTTATAGGTTCAAATATATTTCTTTTCCAACATTCACTATTTCAAGAGAAAAACCGTTTACCAACTACCATGGAAGATTGCCTCTTTCATAAAAGCCAATCTATACCTTAACAAAGAAGCCAAGCGGTTCAGATGAAAAACATCTTGAATGGCAAACGCTATCGCTATCGCCATGACTTATATTGCAGGACACTTGCAATTATCGCCATGACGTATCTTGTAAGACACTTGCAATTATTGTAATGTTGTTTTCTTATAGTCCACAAAGACTTATCACTTACGTTGCAAATGAAGTGGACATCAGATGGAAATCAAATCTTATTCTCATCGGTGGTGTTGCAAAATCCAGTCATTTCGGTAGAGAATGCGACGTATGGCTGATTTTTCGTTGGGGCGACCCTATTCTTGTTGAAGTGGCAAGCGCAACTAAAATACATGTGGGTCTTTTTACAAGTTTCCTTCATCCCATGGAAATTCGGTCATAATTCTAATGGTGTGCATTTATTTTAAGTTTTTTAAACTTTTTCATTAAATTTTTTTACGTAATTTCAATTGTTTCAATTGATTTTCATATACTATATATTGATATTGGTTCACCACTCTTTGACTTACAAACTTGTTTATTTGCATCATTTTGTACATCTTGTTGGTTCTTATAATTAAGAACCATTGGTATTTAACTTTTAAACATTGTCATTTTTCAAAATTTTATTAAATAGTTTTATTAAACATAATTGTATTGTGTTCACTCTTAACTTTTAAAATGCCACCAAGCAATCAACAATTCAGGTAGAAGACATTTGGAATTATTGTCATGATATTTGTTAGACACTTGCAATCAATTCAAGTGAAAGACATATGGAATCCATTGCTAGACACTTGTAATTAGTGTGAATTTGAGACCTATTTTGTTATGTTTTTTTTTAATATTAAATTTGGGTAAAAATTTATAGCTCCCTTTCTGAAAAAGCAACAAAACAACCCATAATGAATAAGAATATATTAATTTTAATATACAATATACAGCTCTTTGAATATACATATGCTAATTATAAAGAAGTAAGCAACCATAAACTGTAATAAGAAAATGTACTAGATTGTTAATATTGCCATCATACTTATGTATTACCATTATCATAACTATTACCGTCATGAGGTATCCCACATTCACTTTGATAATGAAGAACAAGGCTTAATTAGATTCATTTAAATTTACTTAAATTCAATGAAAAATTGTTAACTAATTCTTTCAAGTTTCCTATAAGTTGCATGGTTTGCATAGATTTAAGCAAAATGTGGCCAATAATTTACTAGGAAATTGTAAGGTACGTCAGAAAATAAATATCATCATTCTTAAAATACAATTATTTGCCACGTTACCTTTTCTTATTCTAGGCCGCACAAGCACAAAAATATTGCAAATGAGATGAGATAAATATTTCTCCCTTATGTTGACTCAGCAAAGTCATGTCAGTCACCAATACAACGTACCGAAATTTTCGTTGGATGACCCCATTTTTGATTGTGCTGGCCAAGAAGTGGGCTAAACGAAGAAGCGCTCTGCGCCTTCCTCCGACCACCAAATAAATTCTCTAATAATTCAACAAAAAACAACTAAGTCTTTTAATACCCAACGAACAACAAACTAATTCTTTTAATACTCAAAAAACAATGTCGCTGTTAACATGAGTTTTTCACGGTTGCAATAAAAGTTTGAATCATACTTCAAGCACCATGTATAATTACATTCATCTATAATTACTCTAATGTATTCTGTCCTCTTGACTATATGTTCTTCATGCACCATGTGCGTTACACTGCACCAAACATTACCGATGTTTATCCTCGTCAAGCCAAAACACTCACTAAATAAATAAATAAACCAATGCAAAGTAAAGTTGAAAAGTCAAAACATTGTCGTGGTCCTCTGCGATTGTTATTGAAAAGTGAATCACTGTAATACATACATAAGCTTACATATACGCAGCATTACAGTGAAGCCCCATCCTGGTGCATAAGCCTAAGCCTAAGCCTAAGCCTGGCCATAACACTTGTTACAGCCGTACTGCTGCCCTTTAATAATAATGATGATGCCGCTCAAGGTATGCCGTGTTTCATCTGCATCGATTGCAATTTTGTTGTTGAGCCATGTTGTTGTTGCTGCCGCTTCTGCAAATAATGCAAAGGACGCAGCTGCTGGTGTTGAAGATGTGAGATCTTTGATTGCCTTCAAGAGCTGCATCACCAGTGACCCTCACTCTGTTTTACAAGATTGGCGATCCGACTCTGCTAATGCATGCAACTTCACTGGAATTCAGTGCACTTCTGGAGGCAGAAGAGTCATTTCAGTGGATCTTCACAGCAATGGTCTGCAGGGATCAATATCTCCAGCCATAGCAAATTTGTCCGTGCTCAAGGTACTCAATCTTTCAAACAATTTGCTGTCTGGACTCATTCCTCCTCATCTTGGCAGGCTTTCTAAACTTGAAAGCCTTGATCTGGGCACCAATGCCTTGCACGGACACATTCCTTGGCAGCTGGGCAATATGTCTTCCACACAGTTTCTTGATCTGGCCATCAATTCTCTTACAGGTAGTATTCCTGATTCTCTGGGAAGACTCATCCGGCTCAAGACTCTCTATCTTTACAGCAACTCTTTAACAAGTCCAATTCCAGAGTCCATTGGGGAACTCAAAGAACTGAACAAGCTTGCTCTATTAGAGAACCATCTCAATGGCACCATTCCTATTTCTCTTGAAAAGCTCACCCAGCTCAAGGTCCTGTACCTTTTCAATAACTCTCTCAGCGGTCCAATTCCAGAGTCAATTGGTGAACTGAAAGAACTCAGAGAGCTTTATCTCTCTAATAACCATTTAACAGGTACTATTCCAATTTCATTAGGAAAACTTGCACAACTTGAGGTTCTCCATCTTTACAATAATAAGCTACATGGAAGCATTCCGCAACAGTTGGGTCAGCTGGCTTTTCTTGAACTGCTTGATCTCGGTGAAAATAATCTGCAAGGCAGTATTCCGAACCAATTGGCAAATCTCTCTTCCCTTGAATACCTTGATCTCAACACCAATTCTCTTCGAGGCACCATTCCTAGCTCTCTCATGAATTGCACTTCTCTCATGGACTTATATTTATGTTTCAATCACCTAGAAGGAACAGTGCCAGCGTCCATAGGAAGATTGCGCAAATTGCAAGTGCTCAATCTTGCCAAGAACTTTGTCAGAGGAAGCATTCCAAAGTCCATAGCCAACCTTACTTCATTGACAGAACTGGATCTGAATTTTAACAGGATGCAAGGTACTCTCCCTCCCAGGATCTCTACCTTCCCTAACTTAAAATATCTGTATTTATCAGTCAATCGATTTTATGGAGCAATACCAGACTCATGGATGAACACATCGTCTCTTATCGAGTTAGGAATTGGCAACAACTCTTTGCAAGGAACCCTTCCTAACTGGCTCGGCAATCTTTCTCAGCTGCAATGGCTTCACTTGGCTCACAACAACTTTACAAGTGAGGGAACCAACTATGATCAATCCATTCCCATTTTAAAAGCCCTCTTCAGTTGTAGGCGGTTGAGGTACTTAAGTGGGGCATACATTAATTTACGAGGAATCTTACCTTCAAACATTGGTTCTCACTGGCCAAAGCTTGAGAAACTTTTTTTAGATGGCAATACCATCCATGGCAGAGTTCCCCACAGCATTGCAAACCTGTCATCACTTTATGAACTTGAGTTGGAGGCAAATCTTTTAGATGGCAACATCCCTTCGCAGATGGGGAACATGACTTCTATTCAGTATATTGACCTTAGTTACAACAAATTGCAAGGCAACATTCCAGGTCAAATGGCTCATGCAAGCAACACTCTTGCTTACCTTTATCTCCAACACAATAATTTATCAGGCACCATTCCTTCCAGCATAGGTGAGTTGGCAAATCTGCGTAGGCTGAGCCTAAGTATGAACTCATTTTCTGGGAAAATTCCTGCAGATATAGGTAAATGTTCGGTACTGGAACATTTGGATCTTTCTGTAAACAACTTATCTGGAGAAATCCCACCAGAGGTTACCGGTTTACAAAGCATCCACTTTGGATTTAATTTGTCCAGAAATGCTTTAATAGGAAGAGTTCCTGACAATATAGCAGGTATGCAGATGGCCCAGTATATTGATCTCTCCAACAACCATCTCTCAGGAAACATTGCCATTCACATTGTAGAATGGTTAACTGCAGTGAAGCTAAATCTCTCCTTCAACAATTTCACTGGAAATTTGTCAAAAAATATCGGGTACAAATTAACGCAACTTCAGAGCATGGACCTCTCTTGCAATTTTTTCACAGGAGGAGTGCCCGTGTCATTGTACAACCTTTCTTATCTATATTTTTTGAATTTCTCCTATAATAATTTTCAAGGGTACATACCATGTAAACAGGGCATATTCAAGAACCTAAGCAAATGGTCTTTCATTGGTAATCCCCTACTATGCGGTAGATGCTTTGATCTCATGTTATGCAGTGTACCAAAACATCATACTTCCAACACCTTGAGCCTTCTCAAAATTATGTTGATAAGCATCACTTCCTTGTGTGGGGTTTTTCTTCTCATTCTTTCCACCTGGTTCTTGTTGAGAAGATGGAACAGTTCTAAATCAACCCCTTTTCTAATTAGCAAGCTCAAGAATCCATTCATGAAATTATCAATGGAAGAATTAGAGCGAGCCACCCAATGTTTCAGTGCTGCTAACTTAATTGGCCAAGGAAGGTATGGGAAGGTTTACTATGGGACGTTAAGCCTGGGTCAGAAAGTAGCCATTAAGGTATTCTTGTCGTTAAATGAAATAAGAGCTGAAACCAGTTTTAGGAAGGAATGTCAGACGCTGGGAAAGTTGCGCCATAGGAACCTTATCCAGATTATAACTGTGGTTTATTCTGGTGATTTCAGAGCCATTGTCATGCCATACATGAGCAAAGGTTCTCTTCATTCCCTTCTTCATACAAAATATGAAGGGCAATTCAGATCCTTATGTTTGCAAATGAGGCTACACATATTGAAAGAGTTGGCTGGAGCACTCAGTTATCTTCATCATGATTGCAGCCCCCAAGTAATTCACTGTGATGTCAAGCCGCATAATGTGTTGTTAGATGAAGACATGACAGTAAAGCTCTCTGATTTTGGCATAGCCCATTTCATGTCACAGCAGACAGAAGCAACAGTAGCATCAGCATCTTCCTCATCATATGCAATCAAAGGCACTGTAGGATATGTTGCTCCTGGTATATATATTTTAAAGTCTAAATTAATGTTTTAGCTATGTTTTTGTATTTTTAATTTCCATTGTTATTTACCATTTACCTTGTATCATATATCATCCTAATTCTGCTTCTTCAGCCTGTCTTTGTATTTTTATTTTTAATTTCCTTGATCATTTACCATTTACCTTTTATCATATATCATCCTAATACTGCTTTTCCTTGAGGTAGAGTACGGGATTGGAGGAGATGTGTCCATTAAAGGAGATGTCTACAGCTTTGGAGTGGTGACCTTAGAAATCATGACAAGAACAGAGCCCATAGATGAGATGTTTGGACCTCATCTCACTTTAAGAGATTGGGTATCTACTGTGTTCCAGACAAACATAGAAGAAGAAGAAATAGAGAGAATTAAACAGATCTTAACAAGAGGAGATCTTAGTGGTGAAGTGATTGAAATGCAGCAAGAAAAAGATTTGGAGGCCATTGAAGGTATATTGAGGGTAGGCCTGATTTGCACAAGCACAGATGTTGTATTGAGGCCATCTATGAAAGAAGTGGAGTTGGTTGTATCAACGATATATGATTCATACACATCTTTGTCATCCACAATTAATATTGAGAATCGACTTGGACTTCCCTGCAATAATCTAGATGAGGTAGTAAGGAAAGTGGAAACACAGCCACCACTGAATAAATATGGGAAAGGAGAAATACAGGTGGTATCATGCAGCTCAACCTCCTAATGGTTTTGCTTTTGCTTTGGTTGCATCTTTGACCACAAAATTTGACATCTTGTTGTAGTAGATTGTGTCGCGTTATCAGTCTTTGAGAATGTATTTAAGTCAGTTCATTAAAACTTGAAAGCTTTACAATGTTCTGGACTTTTCATGAATTGTAAACATGGTTCAAGAAAACACAAATCCATGAAAAAATTTGTTTTAGCCGATTTTCTTTTTAGCTGAAATGTATGTTTAGCCAGATACAATGGTAGCATTGCTGGATGCTAAGATGTGCTTCTGAATTCTTGTTGCAACTACATAGGTAACATTTTCCATGTATTTAAGATCTTGTTAGATTTCACTTTGAATGTAGGTGGATACATGAATTACACTTGGCTAGTGACTTTATCAAGAGTATATAATGTTTTTTTGGTGTTTTGATTTGCACAGGCTTTTGAAGATTGGTTTGAATTCGTAATTAAAGGCATGTTCATTATTCCTTAAATCCTGTTTCTTTCTTTGATGTTCCCAATTGGTTATTATTTACTTCACCATACCCAAACTCTTACCAGAAGAAACATGATGGCCAGAACTAATCCATGAGAGAAACAAAAAGTAAACAGAGCTTACTAAAAACAGAGAATGTGAATACAGAATGAATGATTGTAGTTTAAATTTTGCAAATAGGGATAAAATTAATTATTGTAAGCAGTTAGTTTTATTAGAAATGATAACATCATTGATTATTACCTTAGGGTCTTCCCATGCTACTCAACAACGATAAACCCACAGCATCTCCAATGTTAGTAATATAATATACCGGCATTGCTACATAGTTCAAGCATTATCTCTCTGAAGTTTATACTTGTAATTAATATGTACATTGTGAGATGCTGAGATTACGTGGTTAATAAAAATATTTGGGAAAACCAAGAAACCCTCCAAGAAACCAACTCAAAAACCCTTAGCAACACAAAACACTAATTCAGAGATAAAATTACAAAGCTAAGCTCAAAAAAGAGAAATAATGAGAAAGTAGAAAGTACAATAGGATGGACTCTAAACACTTTAGAAAATAGACATACTAGCTTTTACGCATTCTTGTGCACATATTTATAATGTAGGGTGAACATTCACAAGAAATGTTAATTGAATATGAACTGGGTATTAATTATATAAAAAGGATCCAAGATAAACAACCATTTACATAGATTTCTTTGTAGATATATATAGTTGTTGATGCATAAATTTTGGACACATGAACACTTGTAAAAACTCATTTTAAGAGACTATTGCATAGGGCACCTCCAGTATGGTACAGAAACCTGGGTATAGTCTCAGCTGGAAAGGGCCATGTGATAATAATAATAATAATAATAATAATGAAGCTTAAATATTTCAAAGTAATCTGGAATTAAAATGCTTATACAATGTAAAGTACATCAAAAAGGGCACAGTAGACGTAGTTGCCGAATTTTAACAAGCAGATTACACATAAGCATAAACTAAATACTGGCCAATGGCAATGATGTTGTCACTGAGGATAAAACATTTTTGATAGTGTTACCATAGATAGAAACTTATACTTGCTACTGTCTGCAAATGTAGGCAACAAAACTATATTTATCAAGGCAATGTAATGATATAGGGCAACACAACGAGACCATAAAGAGTTTCCCGATTGAAAACAATTTACGAGTTGAAGAATGCAATATATTTGTATCTAAGGATTTGAGGATCAAAAAGCCGAAAAAAAACTACTCTTTGAATTATAAAAAACAATGAAAGTTTAAACATTAAAAAAAAGGTTTAAAATTAGTGCATATAGTGATATACGGCACAATGTACTGATAACATGTTTTGAACTGCTGAAAATATTAAATATTTGTAATTGAAAATGCCAAACTTTTTGATATTGCTGTATGTCGCTGAGATGCAGGTGTGGTTGTAGCCGTCGGTGCATCCGTCACGTCCTGCTCACTTGCTACAGGCGTCTGCCGTTACCCTAGTGTCCAAAGAGAAGGCCACCATCTTGTTTCCAATTCTAGAGATCCCTGTTTCTTGCTGCCTCCCTCCTCCTTTATAGCGGCCATGCAGGAGAAACCCTAACCTTAAACTGTCATTTGCCGTCAACACGCTGCATCACTTTTACAAATATTTTAATAAACGTTTGTAAATATGTAATTTTTTTAAAAAATAAGATAAAAAATATAAAAAAAATTCATTAAACTTGCACAAATTATGTAGTTATTAGCATGTTTTATAATTTAAAGATATGCTATTTTGTTGGCATTTTTCAGGTGGCTTATCTTTTCTCTTGATTTTAGTTCTTTTCTTTTCTAAATGGAATTCCTTTATATCACTTTCTCTCTCCAAGGGGCAATTGGTACCAACAACATGATTGATAGGTTACATTGAGGTCATCTTTTAAAGGTTTGTGCAAAGCATGTGGTGCACTATTTATCATGTGCTAATGTAGTAGTTGCTCATTTAGCAATTGAAATTCATAATTTTTATTTTATTTTATTTATGTGTGGTTGAGGACCTATTGTGTATATTTTGCTTTTTACATAAAACTAGTATAGCGTTTGTTGAATTCCTATGAATTTGATTTGTGCATTTTGACTACTTTGCAATTATAATTTTTTACATGTGCATTGATAATGGCCCCATGCTTAGCATGGGTGAGGTTGACTTCAACACTTAGCCCTCAAACTACAAATTGGATGCAAGTGCAAGGACCATAAAATTTTGAATGAAAATGCAATAGATGGGGAAACAAAAACAATATGAAATAAGAAATGCAAACTTGAAAGTAAACTATAACGTTGTAAATATGATCAAAATAACCAAATAATCGAAAAAGACACTGACATAGGCCATCCAAACAACCATTAAAATCTAAATATATAATTTATTGTTATTTTAACTAAGATCTATAGATATATATGTGTAATTATATATATATATATATATGTAGATATATGCTTAAGCTCTCATTCTCAATATTCTCACAAGGTAACAGTAAAAGTATGCAGACTATTTTGAGCAAGTGACTTATACAAAACTTAATGAGGAGGATGAGCTAAAGCTCATGTTAGATCATAGTAAGCCACAACTTTCAGATTTTTCCTTAGTTTTTTATTTTTTTTTGAAAAACTTAAATTTAAAAAGGGAAACAGAGGTTAGAGTGAGGATTGCTACCGAATCCCATCATGCTCAAGAACTTATTACACTGCCAATGAACATGGTCCTCATTTTTTGTTTTGTTTTGTTTTTTTTAGGAAACTTTTCTCATGGTGTACTTCATTCTTGAGATAGGAATTTCAACACGAGTCTGGTTGATTAGCTACACTGCCAAAGAGCATGGTCCTTTTGGAAAATTTGCCCATGGTGCAGTTCAACCCTTGTGTATGTGCCTTTGATTGGTGGAATCATAGTAGGTCTCTTGGGTGGCTAAAGATTCTCAAGTAAAAATGAACACACTTCACCCCGTTGTTCACAGGATAGCCATGGATCATCATACTTGAGGGCTTGGGCTTATGAGAGGAAAGGATAGAATTTTCCAAGGTCACCTAGTAATTATGATTAACCACTCTCCAACATCACATATCCTACACTCACATGATCATGATGATAACATGATAAGTTTGTATAAATCAAATGCTCCATAATCTAACATAACAAATAAACTGAAACCTTGGAATCAATTGGAAAGAGTTATAGTATTTATAAAATATAAAGCGGATTTTATAGCATTATATTATAGTAATAGTAAATTATATTATACCTACATTATTTTCCAATGGTGTTAAGATGACCCAATATCAAGTAACTCAAATGACCAATGATTATTAAAATCATATGAAGAACACAATAATCAAAACAATATGCTAAGAAGGAAATGATGAAAATGCAAGCAAAATATGGAAATGCAATAATATACATATGAAATGCAATGAAAAAGGGGAAGAAAACATGCAACTAAGAATCTACCAGATGCCCACGTGGGGTACCTGAGTAGAAATGTTTCAAATGAAATGCATTAAAATTCCTATTCAACCTATATCCTTGCAAATCAGCAATCTTAAACACATTTGGGGCAGTGATGTCTCTAATTTGGAATGGACCTAACCACATAGGGGAAAACTTAGTTTGAGGCCTAGTTTGATCAGACGCTCTATCCCTCTTGAGGACTAGATCACCTACTTGAAAATTTTTAGCTGGATGTTTTTTATTGAACCATCTCTTGACGATTTGTTGATGCTTAAGATTATGAAAATCAAGACCTACACTTATCTTGCTTGATCGTTTTCTATAAAGGTTTTTTTTTAATATAAGTTTCAATGATAGGTCTAGGTTTTGGTGGGTCATCGGATATAGCTTTTCTAGGAGAATGTTCTATGGATGTGTTGTTAAAATTTAGCACACCTTCAAATGTTTTAAGAGGTAAGGTCTTATTTATATCTTTTTCTTCCCCTAAAGGTGGTGGATCACTTAGACAAAATCCATCATGTTGTTGATAAGGCAAGGTGTCTCCATAGTTTTCTTCACCTTCTCTAGAACTTTGATAGGATTGGATGGGATCTACATAAGATAGAATTTTTTGTAGTTCCACTCACATAGTAATTTTCAACATGTTTACTACACTCAACCTCAATAATCCCAACATAAAGATTAGCATTTCAATCTTCCAAGGATTGATTTTGTTGATTCAAGGTTGTTACTAGTTTGTAGAAGGGTTCTTGGGGTATAGTCATGTATTTAGATTTTCCTTCAATAGGGATCAATAATTCCAAAAAATCTAACCTAAAGAAGCCCCCAAACTTAGCTCCAAAAGTCCTAGATAAGAGCACACCATATGTGGGTTTCATGTCAACTACTAGGATATCCGTATAACATCTAAATGTAGGGTATTGCTTAAGTTGTACCTTTGCTCCTTTTAATAACCCTACCACAGGTACGTTAGATCCATCGAGTTGAATCACACTTCTAGTTTGTGGTATCATTTGTGCTCCTAAAGCGTTACAAACATCAAGAGGCATAATACTAACAGTTGCACCAGAATCCATTAAACAGGTATGGACATTTTTTCCTAAAATAATTAAAGTGGTTAGGAAAGGGGGATGGTCCTTTTTGCTAGACATGGAATTATTCACGTTTTGTACTAATAATGTGTTAGGACTTTTTGCAAAGTGAACTTGCCTTTCGGGAATTGGGGATTTTTCTCTTTAGGCTACGGGTATATGAACCATATCCCAAATCACTTCTTTCATTTCTTTAAAGTGTAGGAGGTCATACATCGAAATGTTAGCTTTAACTCTTTTTAAGTC
>MNCI01007296.1:31403-76320 GCA_015680685.1 Gnetum montanum
TCATGAGGTACATTAAGGACCATGATAGGGGTTTTTCCATTTTTTTCCCTTAGGTATTATCACCATACAATGTTGTGAATTGAGGACAAGTCTTTTCAGAATGTTGCCTCATATTATGAAGATGATAATAATCATTGTTAATTGATGCACTTGGTTTTTCTGGTTGTATAGGGCTTTTGTTATTGTTTCTCTTTAGCTCGACCACTTCATTTGATAGTTTTTGTAGTGAAGTGAGTATTTGGATCATTTAACTTTGAGTTTGGGTTGGTGGTTCAACAGAATTTGATGTCCTGTTTGGATTGATAATGGATTGAATCAAGGCTTTTGATTGGTCATCATTCAAACTAGTGTTGGATGGTAAGAATGAAGAGGACATGGGGCCTTGTGAGTAATTAATTAAAGGTTGAGTTGCTTGAAAGGGAGAAACAGCTTGAGGCATAACATTAGACGTTTGAAAAGTTGGTAGGAGTGGGTTTGATTGCATAGGATTACTAACACTCATCATCCCAAATTGGGTTTGGATGCTGTTCATAAGGGTTATTTGCTCTAATTCCACAGCTTTTGACATTGCACTTTGTATTTCTTTTATGTTGGGATCAGATTTAATGGCATAAGCGAAGAATGGATCAATGGTAGAGAGATAGAAGTTGAGGATACCATCTGGTTGTGGTGGCATCTCATTTGGCACATAGGCAAGTTGATGAAGGAATCTAAGGTTATAATCCTTAACATTTTCCCCAGGTAGCTTTCTTAGGTTGGTACCAGGTAGCTTTCTTAGGTTGGTAAAGTTGCTTGATGCGATAGCAGGGCTAGTAAATTTGTCAAATTGATTCAAAAACTTGTTTTTGAATTCTTGCTATGTGTTAATAGAGGCATCAGGAAACATTAAGAACCATTGAGTTGCTTTGGTTCTAAATGTTGTTACAAACACTCTGCATGCCACATCATTATGTATAATGTTGTGGATCCCTAGTAAGGTTTCAAAACATTGTATGTGTTGGCGGACATCATTCGTAGGGGTTGTAGGATCGAAGAACAGATTTACGTTTTGAAGGGATTTTAGTATGTCATGGTAATTATGAAAGTTAAAAGAGTTTCTCACTAAGGGAGCCGGGGGTTGATGGGCTACCATCTTAGTCTGAGGTTTCTTAGGAATTGAATTTGGAAAAAGTGAAGCTCGTTGTTTTCTTAAAGTAAATTGATGAGTAGCTGGTTGATTAGGGGTAGGAGTATGAGTTCTTTGTTGAGATATTCCGTAAGAAAAGTCACTCATAAAATGAAAAATAACAAGAAATGTAAAATGCTAATAAACTGTGAAAATTAAAGAAAATGAAAAAAACATTTGAATGCTATATTTTTATTTTATATTTTTAAAATTTTTAAAAGTAAAATTGAAATTGCAAAATTTTAGAAAAGTAAATTAAAAGTGAAATAATTTAAATCACCTCAATTAAATTTCAGAAAAAAAAATTTAAAAAAGGATTGCTAAAATATAAATTTGGAGATTTGAAAATGAAACTAAAATAGAGCAATAAAACTGAAAATAGGGAGGCAAAAATAAAACAAACAGTAAGAGAAAATGATAATAATTTTTTTTAAAAAAAAGAAACATAAAAGGAAAATAAAGAAAAGGTTGAGAAACTATCCTCTTTCTA
This sequence comes from Gnetum montanum, assembly GCA_015680685.1. Classification (NCBI taxonomy): domain Eukaryota; kingdom Viridiplantae; phylum Streptophyta; class Gnetopsida; order Gnetales; family Gnetaceae; genus Gnetum; species Gnetum montanum. The sequence continues at coordinate 33,059 of MNCI01007296.1, forward strand.
GCGCCAAAAAGGTGTTGATGCATAAATTTTGGACACGCGAACACCTGTAAAAACTCGTTTTAAGAGACTATCGCCTAGGGCGCCTCCAGTATGGTACGGAAACCTGGGAATAGTCTCAGCTGGAAAGGGCCATGTGATAATAATAATAATAATAATGAAGCTTAACTATTTCAAAGTAATCTGGAATTAAAATGTTTATACAATTTAAAGTACATCAGAAAAGGGCGCAGTAGACGCAGTTGTTGAATTTTAACAAGCAGATTGCACGTAAGCATAAACTAAATACTGGCCAATAGCAATGATGTTGTCACTGAGGATGAAAAATTTTTGGTAGTGTTACCATAGATAGAAACTTATACTTGCTACTGTGCTTCAAATGCAGGCAACAAAACTATACTTATCAGGGCAATGTAATGATATAGGGCAACGTAACGAGACCATAAGGAGTTTCCCGATTGAAAACTATTTACGAGTTGAAGAATGCAATATATTTGTATCTAAGGATTTGAGGATCAGAAAGCCAGAAAAAAAACTACTCTTTGAATTATAAAAAACAATGAAAGTTTAAGCATTAAAAAAAAGGTTTAAAATTAGTGCATAGAGTGATATATGACACAATGTACCGATAGCATGTTTTGAACTGTTGAAAATATTAAATATCTGTAATTGAAAATGCCAAACTTTTTGATATTGTTGTATGTCGCTGAGATGCAGGTGTGGTTGCAACCATCGGTGCATCCGTCACATCCTGCTCACTCACTACAGGCATTTGCCGTTATCCTAGTGTCCAGAGAGAAGGCCACCGTCTTGTTTCCAATTCTAGAGATCCCTGTTTCTTACTGCCTCCCTCCTCCTTTATAGCGGCCTTACAGAAACCCTAACCCTAAACTGTCATTTGTCATTAACATTCTGCATCACTGTTACAAATGTTTTAACAAACGTTTGTAAATATGTAATTTTTTTAAAAAATAAGAAAAAAATATTAAAAAAAAAACAATTCATTAGACTTGCACAAATTATGTAGTCATTAGCATGTTTTATAATTTAAAGATATGCTATTTTGTTGGCATTTTTCAAGTGGCTTATCTTTTCTCTTGATTTTATTTCTTTTCTTTTCTAGATGGAATTCCTTTATCTCACTTTCTCTCTCCAAAGGGCAATTGGTACCAACAGCATGATTGATAGGTTACATTGAGGTCATCTTTTAAAGGTCTGTGCAAAGTATGTTGGTACATTAGTTTGGTCATTGATAGGTTACCAACAGCATGATTGATAGGTTACATTGAGGTCATCATTTCCACTTTTTGTTACGCTGATTTGTTTCTCCTTACTTTGTTTGTTTTTTTGCCCTTTCTCACTCTTGCTTTGGTAACTTAACCCCTACTCACAACGTGAATTCAGTTGATTTGTTCAGCCCACCGACATTGTTTTCTTCTGTAGTTGCTTTATTAATACAAGTACTATTCCACTTTAAGAAGGAAACTAGCATTGATTTGTCTAGCCCCAACGCTTATGTGCTTTCTATGTTGCTACTTTGGTGACAACCTTTACTCACATTTGTTTTTCTCTCTGCTTGATTTATTTTTTCTCCACATTAGTTTTGCCCTGTATTCAAACTCGGATCATTTTGCCCATACTCAATCCCCCTTGTATTTATTTCTCTACTATTGCATTGGCTTATCATCATAGTTATAAAAAGAGACAACTATCAAACTCACAATATTTTTTTATAAAAAATTTACTGTGTGTTCCACACCATTATAATCAAGCTTTATTATGTGTAATTTAAAGACAAACATGCTTAAAAGAGAGCTGAAATGGGAGAGAGGTCCTAGGGTAGGGCAAAGGTTCTTCTGGTTCCTCCCTATGGTTCAAGGGCCATGGAATAATCTAATGTGCCCTTGAGTGGCACTTAAGTGTTAGAAAATCTATTCTAACTTGGCAGTACCAAGCTAGCACTGTGACTTTCTCCTATTGCTTCTATTCTTAGTCCTCTTCGTACTTATACAATGATCACAAATATGTAGGCAACCAAGATTGGATAGTTTTGGTGCGGTGCCTTGACAAACCTTATCCTAGATCATGAGGGGTCTAAGGGTGAGGCATCCCTTGTAGATACATTGACTCCTCTTTCACCAATGATGTTTATAGAGTTCCCTCTGATCTCCAAAGAAAGATATATCAAAATATTTAAGGCTTTGCACCTTCAAAGTAGATTGGATGAAGAGAAACGCATTAAATGTAATGAAGAATGATCTCATTCTTTTCTGTCAACTAATTTTTACCATTTTGAGTGTCAGATCGTTTGTAACTATACATTTTCAATTAAGCAAGTTTGTACATTGATCATTTCTGCTATATTACAACATATTTATTATCATTCATAAAGCATTCCATGATCTTATAATATTTCTATCTGTTATGTTTAAATCATCATTGCAGTAGACGATTGACGATCACTAGCTTAGTTATATATTTATAATATATATCTATAAATTGGCTGAGAGAATCTTATTTTTTTACAAGTAAAAAGTTCTTTGAGTAAAAAATTTCACGACTTCTGGAAAAAAAACAAGATTTAAAAACCCAAATTTTCATGCCTTCTGGACGAAGAACAAGAGTTTTGTACCTTATTTTTCCTAAGGATGGGTTTTCTGAAAAAAAAATTCCATCAATTAGTGTATGCTCTCACTCTCGGCTGAATTTATGGTCTCACTCTCAAAAACAACAAATTCGGCGGAGGGTGAGAGCATACAGTAATTGATGGAAATTTTTTTTTTAGAAAACCCATCCTTAGGAAAAATAAGGTACAAAACTCTTGTTCTTCGTCCAGAAGGCATGAAAATTTGGGTTTTTAAATCTTGTTTTTCTCATCCAGAAGTCGTGAAATTTTTTACTCAAAGAACTTTTTACTTGTAAACAAATAAGATTCTCTCAGCCAATTTATAGATATATATTATAAATATATAACTAAGCTAGTAATATGTTTAGTCTACAAATAGAGCTAAGATTCTTAGATATGTGTATAACACTTTGGTTATTATAGCCAATTTTTACAGTCTTTTTATTAAACCTAAGTTTAGCTACCAACCTTTAAAGCTATGTTACTTCAATAAGTGGCTAAGTTCACAATAACATATTCAACTTCAATAATAAGTGGCTAATATTCACAATAACATAGTAAGTTGGATTTCTCTATAAGAACACTATCAAAGAAATTTAAACATATACATCTTCATCTCAGTCAACATCCACATAGCCAAGTAGAAAGAAATAATCACTTTGATAATAAATACCAAAGTTCACATTATCGAAAAGAAACCAAAAACTCATTTCATAGAAAGCTACTCACTATTACATCAAATTGCCAAAAGTATTAACATATAAAATTTTTTCACTCTAAACACTTATTTATTTATTTTTTGGAACATTGTTCAACTCAAAGTTTCATTCTCTAGTATGCACTCTTCATCTTATTTACTAAGGAGAATTTCCTTAGCAAAGAAAGGATGACCCTCTGGAGAATTTTTATTAAAATCAATAAATACAATATATATCTTTTCAAGAGTTTCATTCTTAAATTGGATTTTTACTTTTCTATACTATTCTTCCTATCTTGGACTAAAATCAATGCGTCAAAAAACTTTCTCAATGTTATGATCTTCAAGACACTTTGTACAAAACATCCCTCTTAACAAGGAGGAGGAATTTTATTTTGATATATAACATATTTTAGAAATTTTAGGAACATTACACAAAAGAGAAAAATTGAAGAGGATTCTACCACTTCTTAATTTTCTATCAAGAGCCTCCCAGTTTCACTGCTTAATAGACACAAGGTTAGATTTAGCAACTACTTGCTAAAGATTCTTTAGATTTTCTATTTCCATGAAATCAGCTACACAACTACAAAATATTATCTCAAAGAGAAAATTACAAAGCTAAGCTCCAAAAGGATGAATAATAAGAAAGTAGAAAGCACAATTGAATGAAAGTAAAACACATTCTACAAAATACATATACTAACTTTTAAACATCCTTAGTGCATATATTTATAATGTTAAATAAACATCCACAGATAATGTTAAAATGAGATTTTAATAAAAATAAAAGGACTAGAGATAACTAATAATTTACAAAGACATCTATGCAAATATAGGTAGTTAAATAATAGACATTGTAGTATATCACAAGATAATTGATATAATAAGGTAATTATAAAATGATAGTGCTTGTAAACTAAACTAATGAGATAACTTCAACTTATTGTGTTTGAACTCATGTGAATGCTAGTTTGCTTTCACTTTACTCACACATTATGAAGCCATACTCTTTATGTAAAGATTGAGCTATTTAATGAAGAAGGATTTGGAACTATCCACTTAGAAGACATTACTAAAGACAATGCATCAGATATGATGAGAGTTAATTTACCTACTTGCAAAAATGCAATTTCACTATGAATGAAATAATGAAGTAAACTTAAAATTCTTTAAATAATCTTCTAAGACAGCAAAGATGTTATTTTAATTTTATGTTAAACTTTCCTAGCTAAGTCTATATAGGTATATTCTTCTTTTAAGTAATTTCCACTATCTTTTATGTTTCATCAAAAAATAAAATAGAGTAAGCCCATTTGTACATCAATAATTTAAATTTTTTTCATTGCATTCCAATTCTTGAAGAAATATTCTTTAAATTTCTACCACAGTAACTTTCTCTTGAATGTATGAAACATAGAGTTTGTTCTCTTTTCCATCTCATTTTATGTGTTTGCTAAAATTTTCCTTAAAAGGACTAGGATTGACTTTGAATAAACGAGGAAAGAGATGTAAGATAATAATGAATTATTTTACTTTACTTTATTAAGTATAATGAACCATAGGTCCTTCATTTATAGCACTTTATATATGAATTTAGGCTTACCAAGGTACTATGTTTAGGTAACCCTAACTTGGGTAAAGATAAGTATATTTGTCATTTTCTCAGTATAATGATGAAGAGTCTCTTAGTCAGCTATGTCAACACATCGTCGTTGTTGTATCCTCAAATATGTTGATGCATATGCATCGACGCCATTCTACCTTAAACCTATATAAATGTGTGTATCATCCACATTTAGAGCATCTTTGGTCATTTCCACAGCAAAATTCTTATAGTTTATTTTTATAGAACTTGGTTAAATATCCCTCTAAGTGCCCACAACATCAAATGAATAGATCGAATGGATTTTTATTCGAGTAGCATTACATGTGGATACATTTCATGAATGGTAATAAAATCGACATTGATTCCTTCTATTGCAACACTTGGATTAGATTTAGTTTATTTCCAAGAACTTTACTTTTAAATGTATCTTATTTTCTTACATTTAAGAAACTAATATTTTATTTTGTAATTGGATACACACAATGACTTTGAATATAATATACCAACATTTGGTAATCCCAGTAGTGAACACTTGGTTCACCCAGTGGTAGACACTTTGTAAACCTAGCAATGTTAATATAGGTTCAATATGGATGCAAAAAGTGGGAATAGATGCATTGTGCTAAGTGATGAGCAATGAGGTACCCCTACGTTCAACCATACAAATCACAAGCATTCATGCACATTCCAATTGAATTCCATGGATGGGACTAGTTGTGCATCTAAATCGTTATGCCTTGATCACAGTTTGCTATCTTCCCACTTGGACTACTAGTGGCTTTGTCACGTGTGGTTTAGTCCAGAGTGAGGCATATGATTCTTGATGTTGTCTAGCCCTAAGCTATTTCTAATGATAATAAAGTGATTAATTGATTAAGCTAATTGACAATGGAAAGTAAAGTCTAAATTAACATATGTGCGATGAGTATTCATTCTTAATCCTCCGTACATACCTTGGACTTCGTGTAACTACCACTGGGATTACCAAGCATACGTCATAGGGCATACTAAATGATACATTGCTAGGCTACCAAGTAATTACACTTAAGTACTTGCGATTAGTCATACTCATTCTGCTTAATGATAGGAATAATAAAGAGCAATAAATGAAAACCTTAACTAAGGAAATAGTAAAAAACTAAACAATTGAAAAAAATAATAAATCTAAGTGGATTCTACAATGATGAAAGTAATCTTGATCTTTATTGCCGATCATGTAACGCATCCAAGTACATCACACTCGAATAAGGATGTCGTACAATCACCTAACATCACATTGCGAGCATGCACTGGAAACTAACAAAGCTTGAAATAAAAAATCTATTAATATATTCTATCTCTCTATGCTATCTGCTCTCTCTCAACCATGCATCCAAATGTGGTATTTATAGGCTAGCACAAAAGGGACGATATCGAATACCTGACATCGGAGGTTATGCCCCGATATTGGATACCTGACATTGTGGCCCTAATATCAGATATCCAATATCATGGCCTTGCAAAACATAACTCATCATACCCTCACGAATGAATGAAAACTTGTCCGTAGGTTAAACAAAATGAGGAACAAGTCCTTTACAAAAAATTGGGAGGGTATGGGATTATTAACTGACTTAAAAAATACACAAATTGACACTTTAATGCCGTAGTGGTGTTTTACAAAAAAAAAGGACATAACATTATAAGACTCAAAACTGGGAAAGCTCATGTAGTTCCTTCCATTGGTCACTTTCCCTTGTTGCCAGGATTCTGAAAGTTGTAGTAGTTTAAGGGAACTTGCAGCTTTTTCTCCTTCATCCTTGGATCATGTACTATCTAGGCTATTGAGCCAATGTGTGCTAGAACTAGTACATTCCATGGGAAAAATAGCTATGGAAACATTTTGTTTGCTTTCATGTACCAAGCCAAAAACCGCTGTTGTTCCTCCTCAAAGGCCCTGGCATTTTCTTTCAATTCATGATGATCCATTAATCTCTTAGTCAGGTCTAAGGCTACATCTTTCTGTGCATGGTAGTAAGTCTTTATCACCTCCAATTCTGAGTTTTCCATGTGGAGTTTTTGTGGAGCATTCTTCCTATCTACAAACACTTTTTCATATAATGATAGGTGGTTACTACTTACTACTCTAGTTTATTTCTAGGTCAACTTGCTATTAACACGACAAGGTTGGCATACCGAAGGTTAGCCAATGCCATGTATTTCTTTAAGTTTTCAATTTACATGTCTCTATTCATTACTTCTACTTGGTGGACCAAGGCATAACTATCTAGGATGGGCTTCTAGTTAGGATTTTGCATTGACATGGATTTGATTTGGGCTTTTACCATCTAGATTTTTTTTCATTAATTTCCTTATGCATGCCAACCTAGTCCCATAAGTGGCCCTTTAGCTTCTCATGTTTCTTGGCCTTTTTTTTCCATGTGCTTATTTCAATTACAAATTTTTGAAAAATTGCATGGACCTCCTCCATTGAGAGGTGATGAGTCATAAATTGTTGGCTGTGATATCGCATCCACGATATTGCGTATGCGATATCTCAGCCTAGACGTGATATCGGATATACGATATCATGGCCTGTCTCGTCATCTATAAATAAGAGGCAGGCGGATTTGGTAAGGAGTTAGTTTTTAGTATTAAGGTAGGAACTTTTTGTTAGTTTTTTCCTCTCAACCCTTTCTCCCAGTGCATGCCCGCAGTGTGATGATTGTAATTGTATGACATCCTTATTCGTGTGTGACATACTTGGATAGGCGCATGACTGGCAAAAAAGATCGAGATTACTTCATCATTGCAGCATCCACCTAGCTTAATTATTTAATTAATTATCATTGTCATTATTATTTATTTCCTTCTTAGTTAATATCTCTCTACCCTTATCTCCTAGTAACATGGAGTAAGTACGACTTAATCATGAGCATTTAAGTGTGAATACTTGGTAACCTAGTAGTGTACCTAGGCCATGCACTTGGTAATCCCAATGGTAGTCATGCACGAGGTCCAAGATGTGTACAGATGATTAAGGAATGGATGCTCATCTCACTTAGGCTAGTTTAGATTCTCTCTCATCTTCTCTCTCTTAATTTAGTTGATATTATTTCCCATCATACCCAGGAGTAGCATTAGTGTAGGAACACTTCATACACCTCACTTTGGACTAAACCATATGTGAAAAAGCCAATACTAGTCTAGGTGGGAAGACAACAAACTGTGATTTGTGAGTAACTATCTAGATACCACAGTTAGTCTGTTTGCAGAGTTTGATCGAATCGTGCATGAAACACTTATATTCATATGGTTGAGTGTAGGGGTACCTCGCCACTCATCATAGGCACTATTGCTGGGGACGGTGCTAGTTATCTAGATTAGTCATATCATACAAGGTCACTGTATAAGAATTATTGATATATCTTTTAGGAAGAAATAATTACAAAAATTCACATACAAATTCACACATAATTTCACAACCATGCCTCTCCTACAAGACTACGATAATGCCACATCTAGTAAGGCAATTCATTGGAGAACCAACGAATTATATGATAATGAAGATTGGAGTACACAATTGGAGGTGGGGGTTTCTTATAAACATAAATGAAGGCAGCATCGTTCCAATGCACGAAAGCATAACTTACTCAATGATGATGAACCCCTACTAGCCACTACAAGCCTAATGCCAATACAAGAGGCTGTTCGAATATCCCGTAGGCATCGTAAAGAAAGCCACCTACCCAAGCTCAATTTAAACAACTTTCCCAATTTCTCAGGAGGCTATGACTTAGATCCACAATGACATTTACAAACCTTCTACGATGCCTGTGCATGGAACAACATTGATAATGGTTGGCAAAAAATCAAGCTCTTTCCTATGACACTTATTAGCCAAGCAAAAGTATGGTATAGATCGTTAAAACGAAATTCAATTTGACATTGGCCAACAATGATAGAACTCTTTAATGAAAGATATCAAACCTATGCAAGAGTGTTGGCCTTGAGGAAAAAAATCCAAGAGTGGAAACAAGCACGACATGAACCCTTGGACATGGCCTTAGAAAGATATTATGCACTGTTAAACAGCTGTCCAAGCCATGAGTTCTCTGAGGAAAGGCTAATGTACCATATCATTGATGAGATTTGTGATGAAACAAGAGAGACCCTAGGGATGTATGCCTAAGGTCAACTATATGAACTATGAACCCATCAATTCCAAGAGCTTATTAAGAAGGTAGCAAAATAAGAAGAAGAAATGACTAGATGGGAGAGTGTTGAAAAACATCAACGAGACCAAAATCTCAACTTAACAAGGATCCATAATCAACAAAAGGAGAAATCAACCTATCTTAAGGAGGAAGAACCATCTTTTCCAATACAACAATCATTAGAGGAAATCAAGGCAAAGATCAATAAGATGCTGTAATGGATGCATAGAAAGTGTGGGGAATATATCAATATTATTGGAGATAAAGTTTTGACAACCCAAGAAGCAGGACAAGATATCATTAGATAATCAGAAAGAAGGGATGAAGAAAATAAGAGCTCAACTGCCAATCATACATATGAATGCAACATTTGTTTGTATGATCATCCCAAGGGCCAATGCCCAATCTTGTTACATTTATATGAGCATTGGGGAAGCATGTTACACCTAGAGTTTGTACAGAGATACTGTGTTCGATCACATTGGCAACAATCCCAGTCATGGGGGAAGCCATCCCTAAACTGGAGATACCCTTTGTATCATCTGAATACAAATGCTTATCTAGTCCAACATCCTATTTTCCCAATTGGGTTAACGTACTCTATCTCATTGCATTATTATTCTCCTCAATACTATTAGCCATGTCCTCAACACAACCACCGCCTTGTGTACCTTCACTTCTCCTAAATTTCAACATTCTCATCCTTTCCCTCCTTCTACATCACCACCAACTATTCCTGAAGTGTTTGCACCATAGCAACAACCCACGAATGTTACTTGTGCTACTATTGCCAATAGCAGTGAGATACCTCCTCAACATCAAAGGCATCCCTTCTTTAGACATGACCGTAGGAAGGGACAACATAGTTCCAAGGCCATTGCATTCTCCAACTCAGCACAAGTCTAACACTATGGTGCATCCTTTTTCTTGAACCCAATGCCTTGTGTCACTTCATTAGGGCCACCAATCAACACTCCAACAACCATATGGCCCAATGAATACAACCATGGAGGATGACATCCTGATCCTTGCATACCATCTTACAGTCTTAAGTATCATAGTGGATCAACTCTTTACCTGGGAACCACATCTTATAAATTGTCCCACTATGTTTACTATAATTAGGTGTGTGAACCCCAATGGGGTAAGTATGACCAAGTTTCGATATTTCCAACATGCAAGGATCCTCATCTTTCATTTATTAATCCTCATCATGCTCAACTATTTTGTTATGTGGGATATCCCCCATTCTAATAACAAGAAGGATTAATAAATATTTTTCATCTTCTTTAATTTTACAATTTTTTTTATCTTTTTGTCTTTTTATCCTTTTATAAGTAATCTCATCTACGAATAAAACACTCATGTGGCTCATTNTGGTAATGTCTGTGAGAGCTATCACACAACATGGTTGTACTAAGATCCTTGTAGATCTAATGCAAAATGGAAGTAAGAGTAATTAAAAGGCACTCAAAAATCCAATCCTATTCTAGGGGGTTCCACCAGAAAGACATGCACCCATGCCTGAGGGTTGGTGGCTTCCCTAGATTTAGCATAAAAAAACACAAAGAAAGTGCCACGAAGCAAAAATCACTCCTCACTTGAACAAAATGCCAAGCAATCATATGCCTTATTGTTATGGTGCTCTCATAGTCGCTCATCATGGGATGAAACAATGTGGTGTCATTGATAAGAGAAATGAACTTGGTCTTGATCTTGGAACGACAGGTTAATGACACATTAATCAGGCTTTACACACAGGATTCATTGTGCCCTGGGTTAGTTACCTCATGTCCCAATCTCTATAGTCCCTTCTATAGTCCATCTCATCTTGTTGTTCATGTAATTGTAGCTCATGTCTTGTGTAGTGTAGAATTCTTACCTCATTCCGATGATACTTACATGTGTGTTTTTTGTATAACCAGTGTGGATTACATTTAACCCTTCTAATGCCTACGGACATTTTTAAGTGTGGTTATGCAAGGGCATTATAGGTTGGAACTTGCTTTGGGGAGGACCCACTTGCGTAATTTTTGTAATTTGCACTCATAACACATCTTCCGCACACCATCTATTACCCTTAGCATATTGTCAATGATATTCTTTCCCTTATTACTATCCCTCCGATTCAAATGTTCCTATGAACTATCACATAGCCTTTTTCTCCCCCTTATCACCCAAGGTCCTTATTGATAAATTCTACACCATCATAATTTTCATGCCTTTAGAACTAGTTGAATTACCCTGGAACCCTTTAACAATAGTCCATATGTCCTTAGTTTACATTGTTTAATTTCAAAAAAATATTAAAAATTTGGTACATTCTATAAAGTGCCTTAACTTTAATAGGTTGCAATATCGCGTACGTGATATCGCGGCTGATGCCTTATTGATAAATTCTACACCATCATAATTTTCATGCCTTTAGAACTAGTTGAATTACCCTGGAACCCTTTAACAATAGTCCATATGTCCTTAGTTTACATTGTTTAATTTCAGAAAAATATTAAAAATTTGGTACATTCTATAAAGTGCCCTAACTTCGATAGGTTGCAATATCGCGTATGTGATATCGCGGCTGATGCGATATCGCATCCTCGCTATCGCTTACGCGATATCACGTTCAAAAAATATATATATACGTGATCCCCCCTACACCTATCATCATCATTTGCAATTTTTTGTGTAGGGGAAGTTTTTCAAATTTCTCTGTACGACTCACAATTACACGTCTCTTGCTTTCATATCCATAACTTGCTTGCTGGTACTCCGATTTTCATTCCGTTTGAACCTACTTGAACCCAGAGTGTTCAACTTAGTCGTGGGGGAGGGGCACATGTGGAATAGTGCATAAAGTTTTTTAAAATTTTTCATCACCCAAAGGACATTATTAAGGGTAATTAGTTATAAAATTAGAGATAAATGCACCAAAAACAATTTCATCTCCTTAGTTATACTAGGAAACTAGATTTGGAAACCACCTAAACAAAGAGGATTAAATATTATAATCTTTTGGGGAATTTTTTTCCTAATAATGAACATCACACGAAGGTAAAGAAAATTCATTAAGGTAAGTAGTAAGGTATAACCTAACTTTGGTAACAACCTTACTAATGATTAGGCCCGTGTGATTGCAAATGACCCGAAACGCGAACAACAGGAAGGTCTTGCTCAAGGTGTGATCAAGAGACTTAGGAGAGGTGAAGGAAAGGTTCATGCTAAAAAACATGTAGAGTAGGAAGAATAATCATTTAGTATCCACCAAGAAGACCCTGCCACTATACAATCAAGGTAGGCAGAAGGAGGAGCTGCTGCAGTGTCTGAACAAGGACAACATCTCACGTTGCCCGAGGATTGTGTTTAGGCCATCCATGAAAGGTCCATATTTACTGCAGTGATCATAGAATTAAACTTTGGACCTTTTACAAAATTTTCTCTGAAGGTTGTTAGGGATCACCTCAAAGGGTCCCCATTGTGGCCTACCCTCTCTAAAAGTGGTGCCTGGTACTTAGGGGAAACGTACCAATTTTTGCACAACAAAGAAGAAAGAACCACAGTTAACATTTGTGGTGTAACTGTTGATTTCTCTATTTAAGCCATTTTGAAAGTATTAAACCTTTTGAATATAGGGCCAAAGGTTGCTAGGTTTTCTACCCACTTAGACCTTGATGCACGACGAGTTTGGTTAGATAGGGCATATAGCAAGGAAGATAAGACATATGGGGAGTTGACGACGGAAGAGAATATTTATTTCAAAACAGAAACTTATGACATCTTCCCCAGAAAAGGTTTAAAAATAATTTTGACATATGCAGGAAGAGGATGTGCAGTGTTGATGGGAAAGGTTAATGCTAACCTGCCTCATTTATATTTTACAGAGATCCTAAGGTAGTTTGAAGAATGGAAGACAGGGAAGTTTGCGTTGCCCTTCCCTTGTCTTACCAAGAAGCTATGTAGACATGCTGATATCAGAGGATACACTAATGATGTCCTTCGAAAAGCCCAAAATTCTTCATATGCTGAACTACTAAAGCCACCAGCTACAAGGAAAATCACTGATGAAATGCTGGGGCCGGAATAAGAAAAAGAACAGATAGCAAGGCCAATTGCAACTTAACGTTCAGGAACTAGCCAACATCCAAGCACAGGACCTAGTCAACAATAAGAAGTAGGGCCTAGCATGGGCCAGTAGGATCAACCACCGCCACCATCGCAAGATTACAGACCATCAATGAGCCATCTCAAGGCCATCATTGAGATAGTCAGTTGGGCAAGTCGTGATGATGTAAATCTCTTCCGTGTCATCGACGATGCTGTATAGCCTACGGTTTCTATGGATCCCATGTGGGGTGAAGTGTCCATTCAAACAGGAGGAGGGGAGAGCGCTTGGTCACAACAGATTCTAGAAAACACTACGTCCTTTTAGGTGTAGTTGGAAACTGGTGAAGGGGCCACGGTGGTGGTCATGCAGCACTAGGATGCAACGAGAGTCGTAGAAGTGGTTGCAGACCATATTAAAGAATCATTCAATGTGCTTTTTATGCCACCAGAAGATCTTACAAGAGCACGAAATGCTCAAACTTTGGTTGGCACCTCAATGACTCCTACAGAACATGAGGATGTACTTGACCGATTGCTACAAATAGGATAGGTAATGATGTCCTTATTTGACATCCCATAGGATGTTACAGTAATAGAATCAGACCTCATTTCCACTAAGGGGAAGCTAGTCATGACGGAGATGAGGGCTGAGCATGTTGAAGCAAAAGTGCAAAGATTGCAAGAAAGGCTCATGACCTTGCAAGAACTGCAGTGGGATCCTTCTTAATTCATTCTTGCAGACCAGCTGGACACTTTCAAAATCAAGCAACTTAATAAATTGTTGTTAGAGAATAAAAGGATGGTGGAAGAAAAAGAGAAGGCTATTTGGGATGCCTCTGGGGTACAAGCACAAACTTATGTGCACGTCAAAACACTCAAAACCTTACAAGAGGAGAATAAAAAACTTGTTGCCGACAACCTTCGGTTGACTTCTGTAGAGAAACAAAAGAATGTTCTCGAGGAACATTTTCAGCAGTTGTAAGAACAACTAATTAGGGTCAACTAGGACATGAACCATTTAGCTAGGAAAAATTGAACTCTCTCGTTGGAGGAGGTATGCGCCATCCATCAGAAGACGGTCATTGAAATAAGTGCATGGTAGAATGAGGCTAAATGACATGAGAAACTAAAGGAGCATTTCTGGGACTAGGTGGAGATGTATAAAGAAATCATCGAAAAGAAGATCCATATTGCCAAGGCCCACATCAATGCTCTCAGTGCTCAACATAGTGACTGGCGGGCCATATTGGACGCATACGCATTTTCCCACCAAGCAGAATTTAAGAGCTAGGACTTGCAAATCTAAGACCTTACAAAGTACATGGAGTTGGCAAACCTACGATATGCCAAGCAATAGGGCGCCCAAGAATAGAGCTCAAGCAATAGGTAGCCACCACCTACATCAAATATGGAATAGAATTTGCAAAACACAAGAAAACATTGCAAAAATTGGAGGTTGTAAATTCTGAACTCAAGGTGGTTAAAGCAAGCTACCAAGGATAGAAAGGTATTTCAACAGACTTGGCTCAATAGCTTACAAATTTTCAAGAATATAGAGATAAAGCTAGAGCCTACGAGGAGGAACGATGAGTGTTTGCAGCTTGGTATGTCAAAGCAAATAAAATTTTTCTACAACTATCATGTCCATGGGAGGTGCCAACTCCATCAAACATTGGAACATTAGCATGGACGACATAGGATCCCCAAACTAAAGAGGAGGAACTCCAAGCCATACTTCGATAGCATCAAATCCCAAGACCTAGAGTGCAAGACAAGGGAAAGGCACCCATGGAGGAGCCACCACCACTAAGAACTACATTAGTTCCACTAAATTTTGTAGTTATAGGATTTTCTTTTGCATTCTTCGTGTTGTGTCTCAATTTTGTTTTGATTTCACACTATGGCATGAATCCATTCTAGTCAGTCAATAATCCCATACCTATCCACTATGTAATCAATGGAGCTTGTTCTCACTTTAACTCAAGGACAAGTTTTCATTCAGTTGTGGGGGTATGATAAATCATGAATTGTTGGCTGTGATATCGCACCCACGATATCGCGTACATGATATCTCAGCCTAGATGCAATATTGGATACGCGATATCACAACTTGTCTCCTCATCTATAAATAAGAGGTAGGTAGATTTGGTAGGGAGTTAGTTTTTAGTATTAAGATAGGAACTTTTTGTTAGTTTTTTCCTCTCAACCCTTTCTCCTAGTGCATGCTCACAGTGTGATGATTGTAATTGTATGACATCCTTATTCGAGTGTGACATACTTGGACACACGCATGACCAGCAATAAAGATCGAGATTACTTCATCATTACAACATCCACCTAGCTTAATTATTTAATTAATTATCATTTTCATTGTTATTTATTGCTTTCTTAGATAATATCTCTCTACCCTTATCTCCTAGTAATGTGGAGTGAGTACGACTTAATCACGAGCATTTAAGTGTGACTACTTGGTAACCTAGTAGCGTACCTAGGCCATGCACTTGGTAATCCCAGTGGTAGTCATGCACAAGGTCCAAGCCGTGTACGGATGATCAAGGAATGGATTCTCATCACACTTAGGCTAGTTTAGATTCTCTCTCATCTTCTCTCTCTTAGTTTAGTTGATATTATTTCCCATCATAACCAGGAGTAGCATTAGTGTAGGAACACTTTATACACCTCACTCTGGACTAAACCATACATGACAAATCCAATACTAGTCTAGGTGGGAAGACAACGAACTGCAATCTGTGAGTACCTGTCTAGATAGCATAACTAGTCTATCTATAGAGTTTAACTGGATTGTGTGTGAAATGCTCATATTTGTATGGCTGAGTGTAGGGGTACCTTGCCACTCATCAAGAGGGTTTGATTTTCTCTAGCCAATCTATTGATGTCTTGGTTGACCCACACCAGTTGTTCTCTCAACTGGTGGACACTTTCTTTCAAAATGTTCTTTTGTTTCTCAATAGTGGTCAACTTGGCATTTTCAATAGCAATTTACTTGTTCTCTTCCTATGTGGCGATCAATGCCTTCTTATGAACATATGCTTGAGCTTCAGTAGCTAAGGCATTCCAAATCGCCTTCTTCTTCTCTTGCTCAACAACTTTGTTTTGTTTAATCAATTGGTTCAACTCTTTTTTTTTGGAATTAGTCCAGCTAGTCAAGTGTGACAAATTGGACAGAGTCCCATTTTTCAGCTCTCAAGGTAGCCAGGTCTTGTTGCAGTTGATGCACTTTGGTTTATGCATGCTTTGCGTTGGTTTCTACCATGATCAACTTTCCTTTCTTGGAAATGAGGTTTGACTACACCAAAATGACATCACTAGGGATGTTAAAAAGTGTTATCACTACTTGTGCCATTTGTAGCAATCTATCAAGTACATCCTCATGGGATGTATGAGTCATTGAAGTCCCAACATGCATTTTTGCATCTCTAGTCCTAGTCAAGTCCACTGGGGTCACAACAGACATATTGAAAGATTTCTTAATGTAATCTATTATTACCTCTGGTGCACCTACTGCATCTTGATGATGCATGACCATAATTATGATGTCTTCTCATGTCGAGCATCACCTAAAAAGATGTCGTGTTACTAGAGATTTGTTGAGACCATTGGGCCTCTCCTCCTTATTGTAAGGAAATGTTCCCTCTCTATGGATTAATAAAAATGGTAGGTTGTACAACATCATTAATAACTCAAATAGGTTTAATTCATCCCCACTTTCCCAACTAAGGATTTCAGCAATTCTTTGTAGATGGCTCATTGTAGGCCAGTAATCTTGTTGCAATAGAGGTGGAACTTTTGACTCACGCTACTGTTTGGACTCTTGCTTTGTTTCTTTTTCTAGTTATGGCTCCTTTTCTATTTCTTTTTCTTCACCAAGGTCTTTCCTTGGTAATATAGGCTTAAGCAATTCAACAAAAGAAGCATTTTGAGCCCTCCTAAGAATGTCATTGATGTATCCTAGGATTCTAGTTCATTGGCACAGGTTCCTAATCAAGCAAGGGAATGAGAGTGTCAACTTCCATGCCTTCTTTTCTTTGAACTACCTTTGAATCTCCATGAAGTACATTTGGGGAAGATTTGCATTATATTTGTGCATTAATATTACACTTCCCTTGGTCACATAGGTTGAGATTCTATTGAGCCCTTTAGTTGGGAAGAGGTGATATGTGCCTATCTTAAAATAGGTCCTCTTTGCCAGAGTCAACTCATTACATGTCTTATTGTCTTTGTTGTATGCCTGCTTTAGCCACAATGTTTTGGTTTCTAGATTAGACCTTGTGGATAGATGCACCAACTTGGCTCCCACATTTGGCAGATTCAAAGCCTCTATGATTGCTTTCACTGAAAAAGATACAGTAACTCCACCGATGTTAACTATGGTGCCTTCTTCCTTGTTATTCCAAAATTGGTACGTCTCACCGAGGTACCATTCTCCACTTTTTGAAAGGATGTTCCATAATGGTAATGCTTGGAGTGAAATTTGAACCACCTTAGAGGAAAATGCCATAAATGGATTAAAGTTCATTTCCATGATGACCATGGTCAACATGGATTTCTCCTAGATGGCTTCAAGGCATTCTTGGGACAATGTGAGGCATTGTCCTTGCACTGGTGCTTGTGGTTTTGCAACCTCTCTTTCAACCGACCACCTTGTAGAAGAAGCCTCTTGATGAATGCTAAATGATTGGGCCTCCTATTCCTCATGTTTGGCTAGTAGGCCTTATTCTCTTGGTTGGCCTCTGCCACCTCTCGGGCATTTGGTTGTTCCTTGCAAAGGTCCTTTTTGTCCTCCTCTTTTTAGAGAAATCTACAATCATTTGAGGATTTGATGTTACTAAGATGCTATTATTTACTAGTAATAGGTTTATACCTTACTCATGACCTTATTTTCATTAAGTTCTTTAGCTTATATGATTGTAGAGTTAGAAAAATGTTTAGAAAAAATGCCCAAAATGTGTTAATCTTCTTTTATGATCCTTCACAATTGGCCTCTTTTTCCTTATGTATGGCTTATCATGATAGTTATGGTTTCTTAAGTGAGAGAATTAGGTATTCTGGAATTTATATGATTGATTATTCATTGAAACACTTAAGGTTTTTAACATTCTTACCCTTATAATATCTTCTAGGCGATAGCAAATTTTGAAAAATTGGTGCAAGTTTTCCACGCAAGTACCCTCCCTCGATGAAATGGAACACTTCAAGTAAAAATAGGATAAAAAAACTATGAAAAATAGAGTGGTATGGAGTAAAAGATCGCAAGTGAAATTTGATTGCATAGAGCTCTTAGTTGTAGGAGAAAAATTCGAAAACTCCCCTAACTGTAACTGATGAGAATGAATTTTGGAGCACTGCAGGCGTCCTATATATAGTTTTTATGGACCAAATATCATGTAGCCAATATCTGGTACCTGACGTCGAGTTTGACCTGATATTGGGTAGGCAATATTAGGGTGCTCAAATATACATATTATGAGGGTAGTCAGTAAGGAAAATAAAGCTCTATGATAGATCAAAGGGTTTGAAGTTAAATCCAAAGTTCTAGGGTAAGTAAGAATTTATATGTAGGTACTAAAAGTGTTAGAAGATAGAATTGCAAGCATTAAAAAGCTTTGAAAGATGCAAGAAAAGGGTTAGTAGATTTATGGTGTGGAGTAGATCAGTTATATGATAAGGAAAGGCATTGAATTTATCATTTATGAACTTGGAAGGTTTAAGATGATGCAGTTGCATCAAACAAGTATAAGTCACAACAGTTATACAAGTGAACCCTCCCCAAAGTAGGCGTTATCCCTTAATGCCCTTGTATAACTACACCTAAAATGTTTGTAGGCACCAAATGGGTTGAATGCAGCACATACCTATGAAACAACACACATGTTAAAACCACCAATTTGAGAATATAACTCTATGTTACACAAAACTAGAAGTTAGGATCATACGGAAAGTGAAATGAGATGGATTTTAGAAGAGATTGCAGGAATTAGGATGTGAGGTGTCTTAATGAATCCTTGTGTGTTATTAATGGTTAAATAGTCATTAGCCCTTCTGCCCAAGATTCAAACCAAATCCATACCATGTTTCAGTGACATCTTATTGTTTCATTTCTTCGAGTGAAAACCATAAGATTATCGTCATTGCAAGGAGTAGCATCACTTGGCATTTTGTCCAAGGGAGGTGTTTATTCATGGCACATTTTGTGCTTGTTCTTCTTCTTCTTACATTCTAAGAAGCCTCCAACCTTCAGGCATGGGAAACATGTCTTTCTAGTGGGATCCTCAGAAATTTATTCAGTGCCCTTTTTATTTTACTCTTACTTCTATTTTTGTTAGATCTACAAGGATATAATTATAACCTTAGCAACATGATAAAACATACAGAAGTGTTCAAAGAAAATTCACAAATCCCCTTGATGTCACACCCTTTACATTTCCCCTTGGTTCTTCACTTTTCTGTCCAATCATAATGATTATGAATTTATTATGAGTTTGATGATGGAAAAGAATATCATTATGACCAGGGCAAGAGCCTCTTATTAATGGAATGGATTGATGGATGATCTGGCCTCATTGTCCAAATAATTCATCCCTTATGACTCGACAACATATAGAAAACCTCATCTTAATTGGCTACATGATCATTTTATTCGCAAGCGAGATTACTGACAAAGAAAATGAAAACAAAATGTGTAAAAAGTTGAAAAGGATTAGAAAATTTGGTATCAAGAAATAAGAAAATGATAAAAAATTGTAAAAAAAAAAGATGAAAAACACCTATTAATTTTGAATGTTAGAATGGGGTGTTTCCCCCACGACTAAGCATTTGACCATGACAAGAATTAATAAGGGATATGTAGGCTCCATGCATGTGTAAAATAGTGATAACTTTTTATTTTCTAGCCAATGGCTGTCTCTTGGTTTAGTGGCGATTACATAGACAATTTGTTGTTCACACACTTTGTTGTCAAATGTATGGTGGGTCAGAGTATGAGTTGTGTTAATGCTGTAGATGTCTAACCCATGATTTCATCCTTGATCCCTATTAGGTATGCATGGATTCATTTGTCTCTTCACAATGTTGAATTGATTAGTTCAGTTGGGTGTTGGAGTAACAATTGATGGTGTCCCTTGTGTAGAATCAAAGGAGGTTGGTTATGGGAGGGAAGGTGTTACACTTGGTTGGCATTGTGTTGGTTTGGAAGATGTGGTAGGTCCATGAGTGTTGCTCTTACACATGGGAGCCATTCTAAAGAAGGAACATTTTCAACTTTGTGGTGGGAACCTACTGGCATTAGCATATCTATGCCCATTCGTAGCACAAGTGGCATTTGTTTGTTGATGTTGTGGTGCTGAACCTTCCTATGTTGCCAATGGTGACATGTGATGAGGTGGAGTATGAGAATATTGAGGATAGGATGGAGGGTAAGAGGGGTGAGGTATTGATCCCTCAAGAGATGTCATGGGTTGATGATACTTGGGAGATGATAGTAGTGATTTGAGTAAAGGACATAGAACTAGTTGGATAAATAGGTTGTTGAACATAATATCCATATGGTTTTGGCTAATAGTAAGGGTAGGGTCAATTTAGTGCCCCCATGACTATGGGTTTTGCCACTATAGTTGATGACAATGTTGAGGTCGGTAATAAGTACCCCTCAGACAATAAAATTGGTTGTGGAACTATCTACAATTACTATGTGGAAAAGGAAATCTCCTAGGCATGTGCTTCTATATGAACTTAGGATTTAATGCAAAAGCCCAATACTCATATAGATGTGACATAACTAGGAAATGGCCCTTTGGGTGGTCATATATGCAGATACCATATCTGTCATCTTCGTCTATCGTTGAGTCTATAGCCTTGCTTTGTTCAGTCATGTTCCTTGTTTGTCGATAAGTGTTCCTAGCTATTTCTTGGTTCTCCTTCGTTTATTATGATTGCTTAATTTGTTTTACGTTACCTTCTTTTCTAGAGTTTCTATGAATGTTGTAACTTTCTCATTTATCCACTCCAACATCCTATCAAACTTTGCTTCGAGTTCGTCGATAAACTTCTATATTGACAAAGTTTGTTGCGAAATCACCTTATTAAGAGCTACCTCTTTCTCCTTACCATAAATGTGGACTTTTTTCCTTTGAAGAGTTGGGTCCTAGTGATATTTCTCAACATTCTTCCATTTTCATAGCTCTCCTTCTTCTTTTCCACATGCTCAATTAGCTCTCAGATTTAATGGATTTTCAGCTTGTATAATTTACTTGGAGCACACATCCCAAGGATCTTCCTTGTTTCATAACGAAGTCCATCTATGATGTGGAAAAGTTTCTTTTCTTCAAAGAAACCATGGCTTGGGCATCTATTCAGTAGAGAATAATATTTATCTAGGGCCATGTCCATGGGTTCACATTGTTCTTGTTTCCATCCTTGGATCTGTCTCCTTAGGTTGGAAACCATTACATAGGTTTGGTATTTCTCGTTAAAGAGTTTTAGTAATGTGGACCACCATAAAATTGAATTTGGTTTCAACAATCTATACCACACTTTGGCTCTATTAGTTAGTATCCTGGGAAAGATCTTAAGCTTTTGCCACCCATGTTCAATGTTGTAGAAGGTATAGGCATCTTGGAAGGCTTGTACATGATGTTGTGGATTCGAATCATAGCCTTCCATAAATTTAGGGATATTTTTTATATCAATTCTAGGTAGGAAACTTTCCTTACAATGCCTGTGAGATATCTTAACTACCTCTGTGATCTGCATCAAGTATTATTGGCCAACACGGGTTCATTGTCATCAAACATGCTATAATGAAAATTTCTATTTCTATTCATTTGATTATGATTATTTTTATATGTTCATTTTGACATCTTTGATTTTTCCCATGGTTTCAGTTCCTATTTTTTTTTTGATGCCAATGTTGACTTGGTCTCTATACCTACATTCATCTTCATTAGAACTAGATGTTGAAGAGGAAGAGAAAGATGAGGAATTGGAAGGATTGCCATGGTTCGTATGGTGTTTCCTATGGTCCCTTGATTTATCTTTCCCAGGTTTTAAGAAGGTCCTAGGCCTTAAAGCCTTCCCTAGTACAAGTCTTACTTCATCTCCTCTAGGGTTGTTTACCTTAGGTGAATGTAGTCTTTGAGTGTCATCAGGGTGGTCATGAACATATGAAACCCTTGCATAAGGTTGGTCACTCCAATTTTCTTCATCATATATCTCGTTACTCCTCCAATTAATGTTCTTGCCATACAATGCGTTATCGCTCACTTGTGAGAGAGACATGGTTTTTAGTTAATGATGTGTGTGATTTAATATTTTTTTTGAAAGATATATTGTTAATTCATTTATAGTAATCATGTATAATATAGCTAATCTAGATAACTAGCACCATCCTAGGAAACGATGCCAATGATGAGCGACAAGGTACCCCTACACCCAACCATATGAATCACAAGAGTTCACGCATGATTTGGTCGAATTATGTGGATAGGACTAGTTGTGCATCTAAATCATTATGCCTTGATCACAATTCACTGTCTTTCCACTTGGACTAGTGGTAGCTTTGTCACGTATGGTTTAGTCTAGAGTGAGACATATGATTCTTGATGTTGTCTGGCCCTAAGCTACTCCTAATGATAATAAAGAGATTAATTAATTAATCTAATTAATAATGGAAAGTAAAGTCTAAACTAACCTATGTGTAATGAGTATTCATCTCTAATCATCCATACATGCCTTGGACTTTGCATAACTACTGTTGGGATTACCAAGCATATGTGACTGGGTGTACGAAACGATACATTGCTAGGCTACCAAGTATTACACTTAACCACTCACGATTAGTCGTACTCATTCCACTTAATGATAGGAATAATAAAGAGTAATAAATGGAAACATTAACTAAGGAAATAGTAAATAATTAAATAATTAAAATAAATAACAAATCTAAGTGCATGCTACAATGATAAAAGTAATCTCGATCTTTATTGTTGATCATGTAATGCATCCAAGTATGTCACACCCTAATAAGGATGTCATACAATCATCTAACATCACACTACGGGCATGCACTAGAAACTAACAAAGCTTGAAATAAGAAATCTATGAATCTATTCTATCCCTCTATGTTATTTGCTCTCTTTCAAATGTGCACCCAAGTGTGGTATTTATAGGCTAGCATGAAAGGGGTGATATCGGATACTCGACATCAGAGGTTGTGCCTTGATATCAAATACTTGACATCGCAGCCCCAATATCGAATATTCGATATCATGTCCCTATAAAACATGAGTGATCACTTAGTATAGTCTACCCGTAGATGTATAGTTAGTTAGAATTTAACATTTTAATCATTTTTCTATCTTAATATTTTAATGATACAACATGGTAAGAATATAAATATCTTATGCCTCAATCTCACTTGACTATACCCACTAAGCTAACATAAGTGATAGTTGGGAAGACAATGACCAACAACAAAATACCTAGTCATCTAAGATACTTAGTGTATGAAGATTCAACAAAATTCGATTGAATTACACATACATGCTTGTGACTTAAATGGTTAGGTATAGGGAATAACTATTACTTATCCTTGGCCACATTGCTTGGGATTTCTCTTTGTTATGTACTAAGTGTTTTAGATAAATAAATCTTACAAAGATCATTGTAAGAACATATCATACTATCATGAGAAAAATAATAATATTTTATGCCAAGGCATACTATAAGAACAAATTAAAATATGGCTTCTTTTCATAGTGATGATTCTCCACTTGCTAATTATAGGAAAAGGAAGAACCTAAAGGAAGTTCCTTAATAACTCAAGTTGGTGTGCACTCATTCAAATTAATACCATCTAGACTTCACTTTCATTCTCTACCAAGTTGAACAACTATGATGGATAGACTTGGAGGACAATGTTGTGATGCAACCTAATCATGTCAATCCATCAATATTCATGACAAAATTAATGAAGCCTAGGCTTAAGACAACAACACTATACTATCAAGTGATAGATCATCTCTCTATGAACTATCAACCAAAAGAGGCCGAACTTAGCAAAGATAAACTCATAGAGGCCTCCCATGGAGCCTCTAAAGAAAATAGGATTCCATTTATGTTAACATCATAGTTAGAAAAGAAGGACATAGAGTATCCATGAGGAAAATCCCAACACTAAGATCCTCCTTCCTTTAGTGAAGAAAACATGAGCCAACAATCATTACGTTCAACCTTGACTAGCAACCAAGGTAAGGAGAGAGTTGGACCCAAAACCAAGGGGCCTTAATGCTAAGGTCTCGCAATTATTAATCAAAAGGATAACTAAGGGACCAAAGAAGAAGAGTAAGTTAATACAACTCTCCTAGCTTCCCATCCTCACTATCTTCATTATCATATGATTCTTACAAGGGAGAATGTGACTGGGAATGAAGGGAAAATGATCAATAATAATTTAGAGATAATAGAAGATCCCATTGTAGGGATCATAGAAGAGAATGTAGATAGGAGCAAGAGGAAGAGAAACATCATTAAGAAAGAAGGTCTAGCAAGTCACATCATAGGAGACATGGTCATAATAAGGGCCATAATGAAAGAGGTAACTATGATGAACCATTACTTACTACATGAATCATGATCAATGTTTGGAAGGTAGTTCACATCCCTACTAGGTATTAGAGATATAGCAAGATCAAACAGCTTAATATGAACAATATCCATAAGCTTCAAGGAGGCTATAATGTTGACCCACAACACCACCTACAAGCTTTTCATGATGATAGTGTCCTACAAAACAATAAAGGAAACTTGCAAAAGCTAAAGTTATTCTCTAGGAAACTCATTAAAGAGGCTGAAAGTTGATATTGATCCTTGGAACTAGAATCCATTTGTAGATGGATTATGATGCTAGAACTATTTAATGACAAGTATCAAACTACTCTAGGGTGTCTAACTTGAGAAAAAAGATTTAAGGATGGAAAAAAGGTAACCATGAATTTCTTAATATGACCTTGAAAAGGTACTATTCTTTACTACATCAATACCTAGGATATGATTTCTTTCAAAAGAAACAACTTTGTCATATCATAGATGGGCTTAGAAATAAATCTAGTAAGAATCATGGGGTTTATGACTTGGGTTAGCATAAGAAGAATGAAAGTTGAGAAAAAGAGAAAGTGTAGAGGAGTATAAGAGGAACCTGTCCATTTACAAAAAGGAGGTCCATATTTGCAATCTAGAGGAGGAAGTACCATTGGAGGATCTCATGCAAAGAAAGGCATTGTCAATTTAAAAATTTGTCACCGAAATATCAACTAAGGTAGATAAAATATGTGACTTTCTAAATGAGAAGTCCCAAATAATAATCAAAATTGTGAAGAAGAAAATAGAATAGGAAAGTAGGGAAAAGAACAAGAGAATGAAGAAGGACATAGTAAAGGACTATCACCATCAAAAGGGTAAAGCTGTAGTAGTAGAGGAGGTTGCAGATTCTCATTTAGATGATGAAAGATGTGACATTTGCCAATATGAACATTTGAAGGGGTCTTGTCAAATTTTATCACACTTGCAAGAATTTAGAGTGTATGCTTTAAATCCAAAATTCATTAAAAGTCAATCACCTAGAAGGCTGTCTTATCCTCAAGGCAACTATTGATAATAGTTCCACCAACAACAGTACTATTCAAGTGAAGTGCCACCTCAGCCATAGGATTATTATCATTAGTGGCATAACCCATAATCATGAGGAATGTTGCCACTAAGGTAGAAGTATCCTTACCATCAACTAGATTCCTATGGGTATCATGTTCAACAACTAGTGTCACTAAGTGGCTCTAATGCCCACATATCTTTCCATCATTACTATCCTCTTGAATATCATAGACTTGTCACTCCACATGTTAAATTTCCTTCTACATACACTTCTTACCATCCTCAACATCATGCACATCATAACTACTCTTTTTTGCTACTTGCAATATGCATGCAAGATGAAATTCCTTTGTTGCTCCAAGAGTGGAATGCCATGAGAGCCATGAATATAGAAATAAATAATCATTCAAGGGGATCTAAATGTAAGCCTTAAAAAATCCATTTTTCTAACCTAATAGTCCACCCAAACCCTCACAGGCACTCATGGTTGCAAAACCCATCTTCTATTAAGTCACCTTCAAACCAAAAGTCCTAAGTTTTTAAAACTATCATGAAAATTCATGCTATGATAGATTGGATCAAGGCAGGATACCTTCCCAGGAAATAATAGATCTTATAAGTCCTCTAATCTATTTAGAAATTTCAAGAAATGACCCATGTGAAGCCCTATTAGATTTAGTTTCTAATGTAAATTTGATTTTCTAAAAGATGTATAAGACATAGAACATGCCTCCACTTAAAAAGTGTAATATCAAGTTAGAACTTGTAGACCAAACCATCATGACTATCATTAGTGGATGATCATATCCAATAGATTTTGTAGTAATTCACAAGGAAAACTACAAAGGATACTTTCCAATCTTTATGGGGAGAGCTCTGCTAAGTACAATTAATGTCAAGATGAGAATAAGAGACCTTTTCTTGGAAATATCCAAGGAAAATGAATTTGGAAAAATAGAGAAGAAGAGATTTCTATGCATAAAGTACAGTGACACAATGTACAATTTCATGTATAAGGTATGAACAATAAAGAGTATAACTATTAGAGTTTATAGAATGTATGCCAAATCTACTAATGTTTAAAGATGCCTATGTGTAGCAACCACAAAATAAGAAGGCAACCAATGGTTGTCTACAGACACTAACTCTAGTTATACCATGTTTATGGAACTAGCAAAACTCCTCACAAGTGTATACATAGATAAGATGGATAAAATGAAGAAAATGAGAAACCAACTTTCAAATTGATGAAATAAAGAAGAGTTAGAGATAGATTTGGGAGAGTTGCGAACTCTCAAAATCTTAGAGCAAGAAAAGTCATTAGAATATGTATTCTTAAATAATGAAAGAATGTTAATTATCAATGCCCAACTTTACTAAGGGATAAAAGGAGGAGTTGTTGAGAGTGGTGAAGAAATGGCCAATAGTCTTTGCATGGTCATATGATGAAATTATATGGATAGATCGAATCTACATAGAAATTACTATCAAGGCGAAACATAACCACAAAGAAGGTTGAATCCAAAATTAAATGAAGTTATTAAAAAAGGGATAGAAAATATCTTTAAAGATAGGTTCATATATTCTATATCGGATAGTGAGTGGGTGAGCCCACTTGTCATTGTACCAAAGAAAGAAGGACAATAGAGAATATGTATAAACTTTAGATTGTTGAAAATGGCCACATTTAAAAATCATTTGCCTATGTAATTTGTGGTTTAAGTACTAGATACTATAGTAGATCATAGGTATTATAATTTTTTGAATGGATATAATAATTGTAACCAAATCTAGATTTCATTAAACTATCAAGACAAAACAACATTTACAAGTCCATGGAGAACACTTGTATATAAAAGGATATCCTTTAGTCTATGTAATGTTCCTGCCACTTTTCAATATCTTGCCCTTAGCATCTTTCAATAGTAAGTTAGCAATAATGTAGGAATCTTCATAAATGACTTCTCCACTTATGGTGTTGATTCCAATAAGTACTAAATCGTCTTGAGCAGGTACTAAAACAATGTGTGGAGAATAACCTAAACTTCAGTTGGAAGAAAAGCCACTTGATGGTCCATAAGGGCATTCTCCTAGGGCATCAAATTTCAAAAAAAGGAATTAAGGTAGATCTAAAAAGGATAAGGATCATCCAAGGAATCACTAGAAAACCTTCAATAGTCAAGTATGTGAAGCCATTTCTTGGAAAAACATGTTACTATAGGTGGTTTATTAAAAATTTCTCCAAAATCATCAAAGTGATGATGAAGTTTACAAAGAAAAATGCAACATTCGAATGAACTAAAAAATGAGAGCAAGCATTCTAGCTCTTGGAATAGAAGCTCATAGAAACACTAATTCTATGCATACCAAATTGGTCTAAATTATTCCACATTATGACAAATACATCCAATTATGCATTGGGAGTAGTACTTATAGAAATGGATGATCAAAAATGTCCATGTTACATCCATTATATAAGTAGAAGCATTGTAAGTGCACAACTTAATTACACCACAATAGAAAAAGAATTAATGATGGTGGTGTATGCTCTTAAAAAATTTAGGCACTATGTGCTTGGATACTCATTTTTGTATACACTGATCATAGTGTCATTCGCTTCCTCATAAACAAGCCATTAGTGAGCCCCTGTGTTATATGATGGTTGATGATCTTACAGAAATGTAAATCTACTCTAGTCTAATGCAATAAGTATCTATTACTAGATTTCCATACATGTCCTTCACTAATGTAACTATAATTGGGATTAAAAAGTGAACTCACTACTTAACAAATCAAGTGAGCTCACTATTGGGTTACCAAGTAGTTACACTTTCCACTTGAAACAAGTCAAACTTATACTACCTTACTAAAGGACATTAGAAAAGTAAATTTCTTAGAAAATGTAAAAGACTTAATAAAAGTAAACATGCTAAGAAGTAAAATTAAACTAAGTGAGATGTTGCAATGGTAAGAAAAAATCTCAATATTTATTGCTGGTCATGAATTTTATCTAAGAAAAATCCACTCAAATAAAGACTTCGTACAATTGTTAATCACCACACTATAGCTCATTCTAACTCTAAGTCTAAGTTATGAAAACAAACTACAAGAATTTGGCTAAGTGTTAGCAAAACTTATTGTTTCAATGTGATAGTGGGTTGGTATTTATAAGTATGACCATAACCCACTACATCATCTATGATGATGTATGTAGTTATATCATAGGCTGCATAATCATATGTTTTATCATACCCTCACAACTAACTAAAAACTTGTCCTCAAATTAAAATAAGAGGATATAGTTCCTTACAAAATTATGGGATCATATATAAACTTTGTCATGATGACTTATATACATTATTGACTCTATTATGAATGTTTCATTATGATTTGAGTGATGTTTACAAAATTATCATGCATTACATGATTGACACATTACAAATAATAAAGTAAAATAAAATAAAACATCAAATCTCGATATAGTCTTTAGGTTCTAGGCAGTGGTGGCTCCTCCATCAGCTTCTTTTCTTTGTTGTTTGGCTTTTGAAATTGATATCTATTAAGTAATTCCCAAAGCTTCTATTCCTCTAATCTTAGGTCATGTACCATCCATGCAAATTGAACAATGTTTGCTAGAGTTAGTACTTCCCATGGTCATGATAATTGTAGAAATATTTTGTTGATCTTCACATACCATACTGTGAACTACCTTCTTTTTTGTTTAAATGCTCTCACTAAATTTCTTAATGATGAGTGGCGAGGTACCCCTACATTCAACCATATGAATACGAGCGTTACACTCAAAATTTGTAGACT
Organism: Gnetum montanum; assembly: GCA_015680685.1. NCBI lineage: Eukaryota > Viridiplantae > Streptophyta > Gnetopsida > Gnetales > Gnetaceae > Gnetum > Gnetum montanum. Next base: position 62,764 of record MNCI01007296.1, read on the forward strand.
AAGTATCCGTTCCCACTTGCTATTCACACCCTGAACCAATGCAACCTTCTGGGATTACCAAGCGCTATTCATTACTGGGATTACCAAGCATAGCGCACATGCTCAAAGTGGTCGTATTGAATGCACTTAACTAGGAGTGTTGAGGGTTGAGAGATATTTAATTAGCTAATAAAGCATTAAAAAATTAATAATAATTAAAGTCCTAATTAGCTTACTCCATGCAATGCAAGGTTTATCCAAAAGTTCGTCTTTATTTTCGTACAAAAACTTGTGCTTAGGTACAATATTTGCTCGAATAAAAATCCATTCACTTTGGGACTCCTATTGCGGGCACATGGAAATTACTCCAACTCTGGAATGGAAAAATTGCAAGAGTTTGGCTAAGGTCTAGATCTAGATGGAGAAACAAGAGAGAGCTGCCTCTTATTTATAGAAATGATGACAGACTGTGATATCACGTATGTGATATCACATGAAATGCCATGATATCACATATACGATATGACGTCCCATCATACCCCCATGACTGAATAAAAACTCCTCCTCGAGTTCCTTACAAAATATTGGGAAGGTATGAGATTATTGACTTGAATGAAACTAATGGTGAATGGGACGACATGTGAACGGATCATCATTACAGAACATGACAAAACTGGTGTTCACAACAACAAGAGTGAACACTTTATACATTTGACATCAGGCCTTATTTGGCAGCTGAGAGAGAAGAGAGAAGAGAGAAGAAGTCTATTGCTACCAACGCCATGATTGCACCTTTTTTTGTCTATCCGTAAGAGCACCATCAATCTTATTCCTTACATGACTGCTTCAGTACCAATCCATTCTAAGTGTTTCCTCCAGATCCAATCCGTTGTTGTATGATTGCCATCTACACACATAACACAGTCTTTACATTAGCAAGGGTAAATGAATCACAATGTAATTGATACCTTGCTTCGGTAAAAGGTCCATTGGCTGGGTTGTGGTATGGTTGATGTGGATTCTGGAGATATAATAATGGTGACTACCGAAGGTGTAGGGGTTAGGAGAAAATTGAAAAAATTGGGTCCGGACCCCCATGACTAAGAGCGAACCTTTGGTAGTGATAGAATGGAGAAAGAAAAAGAACAAGAAATATGGAGAAAAAGAGACAAATGTAACATTGATGAAATGGATGTCAAGATGGAAATGAACAAATAAAGTTGATTGTAAAAATGTTTAAGCGAAAGAAATTAACTGATGTACCAAATAGGAATGCCAGTGGGTCCTCCCCAAAGCAGGCTTATGCCCTAAATGCCCTAACATTCCCACATTTAAAGAGTCCGTAGGCTCTAGGAATGTCATTTGGAAATAAGAGTTAAAGTCTTAACCACAAGAATTTACCAACAAGAAAACAATGCATTAACAAAGATATGGGTGACTGATACAACCAACAATGAGGTGATAGATGGGGAAAGAAGGATGGAAAGAAGAGAATGGAATGGAGCCTCAAGAACAAGGTGGTGTATAGCCCCTTATGTATTTAATGATTAATGTGACTTAGTAGATCCCATTCCAAATCCAGCCTTAAACAAACCACATCTAGTGACTTCGCATTAATGCATTTGGCCAATCCATCCACTTAAAGTAACAAGAATGCCTTCTCCAAAGAGCCACCACTATTTTGACGAAGTGAATGAGGAGAGAATAAGAAGCGAGAGGGGCCTTAGTTAGAGGAAACATATTTATTTTAGTCCCATAACTAGTGCTTGTAGCCCAAATGATTATTTCGTCTAAGGGGTGTGCTTTGAATCCTCACTATTTTTTTGTTGTTTTTTATATGTGAGAACCACACCATGCAAAGACTTTGTTATTTTTATTAGCTCAGTTCCCGATGATGGAGCAATGTCGGAATGGTAAGAAAACTTAAAAAGAAAACATCCAAACATCCAAGGGAATGGCCAACACAAATGCATCAAGTTCCCTTGAAGTCACACCCTTTTCAATTCTTGAGTCCTTCCTTAGTTTGAGAAATGCCCAGTCATTGATTCGTTATAGCTCTTATTATTGAGAAAAGAACTATACAGTTCCAAGCCAAGAGAGATCATAAATATTTATGGATGTATGGATGAAGTGGACTCATTGCCTATCATATCAAAAGAACCATACCTTAGTATCAACATCATAATCTTAAAGGTAAAAGCCAAACATTAGCAACTAGTAGAAAATAGTTCATACCATTATTAAATAGCACTTATTGGGTGATGAACTTAACAAAATGGATAAGACACACAAAAAAATAAAAGAAAAAGTATAAATGATGTTGTAAAACAAAAACAAGAAAAGTTGAAGAAATTTGTAAAAAAAAAAATGTGCAAAACAAAAACGTGTAAAACAAATACTTAAAAGAATTAAGGGCCCCGAATGATCAGCATAGGTGGCCATCTCCCCCATGATTGAATTGAAAGGGAGAGATCCAAAATAATGAACATTTTTTTGAATTTCTTAGAAATGTCCAACTTCTCCCAATTGATGTTTTCAGGTTAAGGGTTGGAAGTTGGCGATGCTCATATTCCAATGTATCTATGCTTTTGTTGTGGTGCAAGTTGTTCCCCCGGTTCGTTCCATGCATGTCGGTGGACTGCTCTCTTGATTAGCTGTCAACCATTGGGTGTTCTCTTATTGTGTGGTTGCTACATACAGGCACTTTTGTATTTGAGTTTCTTGGGCACACCAATTGCATGCAGGAGATGCTGAGCATTCCTCCATGTCATCACCCTCTGAGTCACTGTATGTGATGCATGGAACTTTCTTCTTCTCAATCTTTCCATAAACGTTTTCCTTAGATATTTCCAAGGAAAGATCACAGATTCCTAGGCATGTGTTGATGGTGCTATGCCATGCCCTCCCCATTATAATTGGGAAGTTCCCTTTGTTACTATTGACTTCTATCACTAGGAAATCAGCTGGGTATGACCAACCACACACAGTGGTAATGATGTCCTCCACCAATCCCAAGGGAATAGTGATGGACTAGTTAGCCAGCTCTAGTTGAATATTGCTCTTCTTGAGTGGAGGCAAGTTCCAAGCTGTATACATTTCTCGTGAGATTAAGTTGACTCCGGAACCTGAGTCAAGAAGAGCCTTATGAGGTTCATTCCTAGCAACTTGGAGATAAATTAAGGGGCTTCTAGGATTAGAAAATTTCTTGAGAAGGTAGCCCACGTTGATCCAGTCAGTAACGGTATGTGTTAACATAACCGTGTGTGTTGAGCTCTGTTGTTGGTTTGAAGGGAGCTCCGAAGCCTTATTTGTTAGAGGAGCATACAAAGACTCAACCACTTGTGGTTGTGAGAACTTGTTTGGACTTTTGGTTTTGAAGAAAGGTCTTCTCTTCATACTGTTGTCAGAACCAACAACAGGTTGAAGGTTTACAGCTCTCGTAGCATTACGTTGCTGCAGTTGAGTGGGGAGTTCCCATTGCATCATTGGAGTAGGTGGTTGTGGAAATATTGGCGTAAAAGATGTGGATGGATTCGGAGGATGGTATGTATGTGGTATGTCTCCCGTAGGAGAAGGAGTCCAAAAATACTCCCCAACTTGGTAGTGACATTGTGGAGTTACGTGACCCATAGAGTCACTTGGAGAAACTGGCTGCTGCACATAATAGCCATATGGGTCTGGTTGCCGATAAGGGTATTTTTGCCTAGACGGTGGTATCCCCCATGACTGTGGGTGTTTCCACTATTGGTGTTGCCTGATAGGTTGTGGTGGAGTTCCACTTGGATAATATGTTAATGGTTGGTGGAACTACCTTAGGTTACCTTGGGGATAAGGTAACCTTTGAGGTGCTTGCTGTTTGTTAAGTCTTGGGTTGAGTGCATATGCCCCAGACTCTTGCAGATGTGAGATTATTGGGCAACATTCTTTAGGATGGTCATATTGGCAAGTCTCACATCCACTATCATTGTCCGTGTCAGAATCCACAACCTCATCAACGATAGTCATTTTTCCCTTACCCTTGTTATGTGCATGGTTGAAATCTCTCCTCTTTTTCTTATCATGGTCACTACTTTGCTTCTTAGACTCCTCTACGATTTTTAAAATGGTTTCAATTTTACTATCTAAGGAGCTCCATATTTGATGTACCTTAGTTGACACTTAGGTTATTAACTTTTGAAGTGGTAAGGTTTTTCTATTCACCAACTCTTCGAGTGGTGACTCATCCTCCTCCTTGCAGAATCTCACTCCCCTCTTTCGAAGGGAAGGATTATGGTTGTACTCTTCTGTGCTTTCTCTTTTCTATAGCTCCCCTTCATCCTTAGCTACCTGCTCCAAAATTGATGAATTTCATGGGACCTAAGTTCTGATAATCTCCCTTAGGCATATGTTCAAGGGGTTCTCCTGGTTTCATGTCTTAGCCCATCTACAAGGTGGCGGAGTTGATCCCATTGTGCCTAACCATGGCTTGGGCAACAATGTAGCAATGCATAATATCAGCCCATGGTAGCATCCAAGGGTTCTTGATTACCTTTCTTCCATCCTTGGATCTACTTATGCAAGTTGGACACTCTAGAGTACATTTGGTATTTATTGTTAAACAATTCTAGCATTATACTCCACCTCCTAATGGTTTCTGGCTCTAAAGACCGGTACCAACTTTTTGCTTCTTTTATGAGTGTCCTAGGGAACAACTTTAACTTCTACCACTCATTTTCAATATTCTACAAGGCACAGGCATTATGGAATTCCTGTAAGTGATTTTGCATATTAGCATTGTATCCCCCCTCAAATAATGAGATATTATTCATGTCTAGTCTCTTGATTTGACTATCTTTCTGGTGCCTTGTAGGTATTCTCACAGCCTCTATAATGTCTAACATACTCCAGGTTGCTAGTAGGGGCTCATCATGATCATCTCTCTCATGATGTCTATGATGCCTACGTGGTTCCCTACTTTTCCTTCTTGCATGCCTTGACTTTCTATAATGCCCTTGTCCTTGCTCTCAACTCTCTTGTCGAGGGTCCTCATTTTGCTTATCCTTACCCTTATCCTCATAGTTGTGCTCTTTGTGACTATGTCCTAATGTGGAAGGAGAGGGTTAATGCCCTGATGAAGGAGAAGAAGAAAGAGAACCATCTCCATGACGATGTTTCCTACCTTCTCTTTGGTTGCTACGGCCCCGATCGTGATGACGATCAAACTGCCCATCCTTATCATTTGTTTGTGTTCTCTCATTGAACACTTGGTGTTTGTGGGCATCAAAACTAGGGTTGTGTATCATGGAGCAAAGGTTCTAATACAACACCTCCTCACTATCATTAGGAGGAGGAACATAATTTTGTGGAGAACCTATTAAGATAGGTTCACAACCCTTAATTTCTCTTATGACAGGCGAAGCATTGCCAGGTCCTTTACCCTTCAACGATGTGTGATAACTCTCCTGTCATGAGTCCCTTAGACATTGTGCTGTTGTGGGATGGTAATCCATTATGTCATAATCACATGCAACATATTCAGTGTATAGTTTTGTCATGCCTATTTGTGCAAGAGCACGAAGAAGCATGTTAGGGACTACCCGATCTAGGGGTAACACTATGTTACCTTGCAGGTATCTCGAGCATAGTTGTTCATCTTGATGAAGGATAAAAGTAAAATCAGGTATATACTCATCGTGATGAGTATATACCACCCGATACTATTGAGGAACTGGCAATTCTAGGTTACGTGTGTTAGATCACCGACTGTCTCTTGTGTGATCCTTAGGTGGTGAAGTGCTTTTATGAGAAGAAGAAGACATTGTCTCTTATTTGGTGTGCTGATTGACCATTTTTTAATTTTTCTTCTGATTAACCCTAAGGGTTTGTTTAAGCTTCCCAACGATGTGGATGATTTCCTATGTTCTACTTAGCGTACAGATAACTTAGTCCTTGACAACGGCACCAATGATGAGTGGTGAGGTACCCCTACACTCAACCATACCAATATGAGCGTTACATGCATGATCCAATTAAACTCCATAGACTAAGTGCCTACATGCCTTATGGAACACCTAAGGGTAATCGTTCGTTGTCTTTCCAAACTTACTTGTATTTTTCATGGTTGTATGGTTAAGTAAGTCTGAGGTATGTGATTTTTATGTCTTTTATGTTTTTATCACCTATGCTAATGAGGGAAAGGATGAACTAGTTAAGTAACTAACTTTAACTAACTAAGTTCTAATTCCTAGCATCAGTATCTGTTCCCACTTGCCGTTCACACCCTAAACCAATGCAACCTTTTGGGATTACCAAACACTATTCGTTATTGGGATTACCAAGCGTAATGCACGTGCTCGAAGCGGTCGTACTAAATGCACTTAACTAGGAGTGTTGAGGGTTGAGAGATATTTAATTAACTAATAAAGCATTAAACAATTAACAATAATTAAAGTCCTAATTAGCTTAGTCCATGCACTGTAAGGTTTATCCAAAAGTTCGTCTTTATTTTCGTACACAAACTTGTGCTCAGGTACAATATTTGCTCAAATAAAGATCCGTTCACTTTGGGACTCCTACTGCGGGCACATGAAAATTACTCTTAACTCTGGAATGGAAAAACTGCAAGAGTTTGGCTAAGGTCTAGATCTAGATGGAGAAACAAGGGAGAGCTGCCTCTTATTTATAGGAAATGGTAGTAGAGTGCAATATCACGTATACGATATCGCGTACGCGATGTCGTAGCTGATGTGATATCGTGTCCCATCAGTAATGATGACTACCCAAGGTGTAGGGGTTAGGAGAAAATTAAAAAATTTGGGTCAAGACCCCCATGACTAATAGCAAACCTCTAGTAGTGATAGAATGAAGAAAGAAAAGGAATAAGAAAGATGGAGAAAACAAAAGACAACTGTAACGTCGATGAAATGGATGTCAAGATGGAAATGAACAAATAAAGTTGATTGCAAAAATGTTTAATGGAAAGAAATTAACTGATGTACCAAAGAGGAATGCCAGTGGGTCCTTCCCAAAGTAGGCTCATGCCCTGAATGCCCTGACATTCCCACATTTAAAGAGTCTGTAGGCTCTGGAAATATCACTTGGAAACAAAAGTTAAATTTTTAACCATAAGAATTTACCAAAAAGAAAACAATTCATCCACCAAAATATACACTAATGATACAACCGACAATAAGGTGAACAATGGAGAAAGAATGATGGAAAAAAGAGGATGGAATGGAATCTCAGGAACAAGGTGGTGTACAGCCCCTTGTATATTTAATGATTAATGTGACTTAGTAGATCCCATTCCAAATCCAGCCTCAAACAAACCACATCTAGTGACTTCGCATTAATGCGTTTGGCCAATCCATCCACTTGAAGTAACAAGAATGCCTTCTCCAAAGAGCCACCACCATTCCGACGAAGTGAATGAGGAGAGAATAAGAAGCGAGAGGGGCCTTAGTTAGAGGGAACATGTTTATTTTAGTCCCATAACCAATGCTTGTAGCCCAAATGATTATTTCGTCTAAAGGGTGTGCTTTGAATCCTCACTATTTTTTTGTTGTTGTTTATACGTGAGAACCACACCATGCAAAGACTTTGTTATTTTTATTAACTCAGCTTCCTGATAAGATGGCAACATTGTAATGGTAAGAAAACTTAAGAAGAAAACATCCAAGCACTTAAGAGAATGACCAACACAAATGCATCAAGTTCCCTTGAAGCCACACCCTTTTCAATCCTTGAGTCCTTCCTTAGTTTGAGAAATGCCCAGTCACCAATTCATTGATAGTTCTTATTATTTTGAAGAAAGGGACTTTACAGTTCCAAGCCAAGAGAGACCATATAATTCTATGAATACAAGAATGATGTGGACTCATTGCCTATTATATCAAAAGAACCATACCTTAGTATCAACATCATAACTTGAAGGTAAAAACCAAACATTAGCAATCAATAGAGTATAGTTCATACCATCATTAAGAGCACTTATTGCATGACAAACTAAACAAAATAGATAAGACACACACATACACACACAAATAAAAGAAAAAGTACAAACGATGTTGTAAAACAAAAACAAGAAAAGTTAAAGAAATTTGTAAAACAAAAATGTGCAAAACAAAAATTTGTAAAATAAAAACTTAAAAGAACTGAGGGCCTTAATTGATTAGCATAGGTGGCCATCTCCCCCATGACTGAATTGAAAGGGAGATATCCAAAATGATGAGTGTGGTTGTCCACTATCAGAGGTGTAATTTGCATTGGTTGTTCTTAGTTCATGGAAGAGTTTGGTTTGTTGCACATTGACCAATAATCTCCTATCAAGGATTTTAGGCTTGTGTATTGTCATGGCTTCCAAGGGAAAGCTCGTATGAATAATGTAGGGTCCTTTCCACAATGTTTGAAATTTCGTGCATTGTGGTACATGCATGGGGTTCCAGTAAAGGACCTTCTCTCCTGGTTGGTACTTAACCTTTCAAATTCTTAAGTCATGACATTGCTTGTTGTGTGCCTTGTGCAACTCATTTGACAATAGAGCAACCAATCTATTCTCTTCTAGCATGTTTAGGGTTGTCAATATTTGTTTTTGTGCTAGGTTGAGGTCAAGGTGGAGGTCACACACCATGGATACGAAGCTCAGTTTGTATTGGGAGCTTTGGAAGTTTTCTGTATACTAACTCATAAGAAGAGTAGCCTGTAGGGAGTTTCCAAGTGGAGTGATATGCCCAGAGAGCATTGTTCAGTTTCGTGCTCCAGTCTCACCTAAATTTTGTAACTGTTCTTGTTAATATTCTCGTAATCTCCCAATTAGTAACCTTGGATTGGCCATTAGCTTGGGGATGATAAGGTGTGGTCAATTTATGTTTAACCCCTAAGCGTTGCATCAACTTGCGAAAGGTTGCACTTGTAAAGTGTGTTCCATTATCAGAGATGAGTGCATGTGGCACACCAAACCTATTTATGATTTGTTGTTGTACAAATCATAAAACCGTAGACGATGTGCAGTATGTTATAATAGCTTCTTTAGCCCATTTTGTTAAATAGTCAACAACAATAATGATATAAGCTTTTTCATTGGACATCGGTGTAATGGGCCCCATAAAATCTATTCCCTAAATGTTGAAGGGCTCTAAAGGTTGAATCCATTGTTGTGGACCCTCCATTCTAGTAGTCATTCCACCATCACGTTGACAACACTCACAAGATTGGACAAACTTATGGGCATCCCAAAATAGTGTTGGCCAGTAATATCCTGCAAGTAGGATCTTAATGGCCGTTTGTCTTCCTACATAGTGGCCCCCACAGGGGCCCTCATGAGTGTCTTGGAGAACTCTTAACTGATCCTCATCAGGCACACACCATCGAACCAAGCCATCAGGATAGACTTTATAGAGTTGTCCATTGATTTCTATGAAGTACTTGGTTTTGTAAAGAAACTGTTGCTTCTTCCTAAAATCCAACCCCTGTGGTGTTTGTTGGGAAAGGAGATAGGTGAAAATGCTACTATACCAATTCGTGCTCATGGGTTGGTTATTCACTACACCGACAAAGAGGGTTTTGTCAAGAAAATAATCAGATATGGCATATTAATCCTCTTTTTTATCCCAGTGCAACCAAGATTAGTGATCTGCAACTACGTTCTCGGTGCCTTTTCGATCTAATATTGTTAGATCAAACTCCTGAAGGATTACCAACCAACGTATAATACGAGGGCTAATCGTTAGCTTGTTCATTAGGAACCTAATTGCACTATGATCTATATGAATGTACACTTTTTAGCCTAACACATAGTGCCTAAATTTGCCAAGTGCAAACACTACAGCCATTAATTCCTTTTCTGTAGTTGTGTAGTTGAGTTGTGCACTTGAAATACTCTTACTCACACAGTGGATGTAATAAGGGCATTTTTGTTCATCTATATGTGTCAGTACGACTCCTAGGGCATAATTAGATGCATCAGTCATTATATGGAATGGTCTAGACTAGTCAAGGGCTTGTAGAATAGGGGTTTCCATGAGCCTTTGTTTTAGAGTTTGGAATGCTCATTCACATTCCCTGTTCCATTCGAATGGTGCATCCTTTTTTGTTAACTCTACGAATGGTTTGGCAATCCTGGAGAAGTTCTTAATGAATCTCCTGTGGTAGCCAATATGTCTAAGGAATGATCGAATATCTTTGATAGTTTCTGGTTGTCAGGTGATTCCTTGGATGACCTTAACTTTTTCTAGGTCTACCTCTATTCTTGACTGTGAAATCTTATGCCCCAGTACTATGCCCTCTTGAACCATCAAGTGGCTTTTCTACAAGTTGAGCTTTAGGTTGGTTTCAACACATTGTTTTAGCACTTGCTATAATCAGTCCAGGGCTTGATCAAAGCTTGTCCCATATGTAGAGAAGTCATCCATAAAGAATTCTACTCGATTCCCTATCTGCTGTTGGAATATGCTTAGAACTAAATTTTGAAATGTGGTAGGAGCATTGCACAAGCCAATGGCATTTGTTTATATGCGAAAGTTCCCCAAGGACTGGTGAACATTGTTTTCGCTTCATGTTCTGGCGTGATCCATATTTGGTTGTACCCACTATAACCATTTAGAAAACTGTAGTAGCGATGCCCTACTATGGTGTCTAAGACTTGGTCAAAAAATGGCAACGGAAAGTGATCCTTGAATGTTGCCATGTTCAATAGCCTAAAATCTATACACACCCTCCACTTGCCTCCTTTTTTAGGCACAATGACTAGAGGACTAACCTATTCACTATCCGCAATGGGGTATATGAACCCATCCTTAAGAAGTTGCTCTATCTCTTCTTTTACTATCTGTTTCAATTTTGGGTTCAATTGCCTCTGCAGTTGTTTTCGAGGCTTCATGGAGGGGTCCGTGTAAATCCTATGTTGGCATATCCCAGGATCTATTCCAATTAATTCATGGTATAATTAGGCAAAGGCTATTAACCATTTATTTATCATCTTCAGCAATCTCTCTTTTTGCTTAGGAACAAGCTTCGCGTTGATGATTACCAGTTTTCAATTTTCAAGGGTCATGTATTCCAAACCGGTGGGCAATGATTTTAGATCTAGGGGCTCTTGTCTAAGTTCCTCAGGAATCTCCAACTTTTCCCAATTAATGTTTTCAAAGTTAAGGGCTGGAAGTTGGCAACAAACTTGCTCTAGTTCATTTATGCTTTCAATGTAAGCACTAGTTATCCCCTTAGTTAGTTCCATGCATGTTATTGAGTTTCTCTCTTGATCAGCCATCAACCACTAGGTGTCTTCCTATCGTGTGGGTGCTGCATACAGGCACTTTTGTATATTGATTTCTTGTGCACATCGATTGCATGTAGGTAATGTTAAACTTCGCATAACCTATGATTTTTGCACGCAATGGCACCATGTGTCACTGTATGCGATGCATGGAACTTTCTTGTTCTCGATCTTTTCAAAAGTATTTTTCATGGATATTTCCAAGGAAAGATCATGGATGCCTAGGTGTGCATCTATCGTACTTAGCCATGCTTTTCCTATTATTATTGGGAAGTTCCCCTTACTGTTAGTTACTTGTATCACTAGAAAATCCGTTGGATACGACCACCCACAAATAGTGGTAACGATGTCCTCCACTAGTCCCAAGGGGACAATGATGGACTGGTCAGCTAGCTCAAGTTGAATGTTACTCTTCCTTAATGGAGGTAGGTTCTAGGCTTTGTACATCTCCTACGATATTAGGTTGACTCTAGAACCTGAGTCCAGAAAAGCTTTATAGGGTTCATTCCTAGCAACTTGGAGATAAATTAGGGGACTTCTAGGGTCAGAGAATTTCTTGGAAAGGTGGTCCACCTTAATCCAGTTTGTGAAAATATGGGTTAACATAACTATGTGCATTGAACTCAATTTTTGGATTGAAGAAGGTCCCGCAACTTTATTTGGTACGAAGGTATTTAGATGTTCAATCGCTTGCAAGGATGAGGGCTTAGTTGGAGTGTTGGTTTTGAAGAAAGGTCTTTTCGGCATAAGATTGTCAGAACCAACTAAGAATTATGGATTTAAAGTCTTCATGACATTGGGTTTTTGCAGTTGAGTGGGAGGTACTCTTTGCATTGTTGGAGCAGTTGGTGGTGGAGCTATCAGCGTAAGAGTGGCGAATGGATTCGGAGGATGGTATGTATGTGGTGTGTCTCCCATAGGAGAAGGAGTCCTAAAATACTTCTGAACTTGGTAGTGAGTTGTGGAGTTATGTGACCCATAGAGTTGTAACGACGGAAAACGTCGACAGCTGGAAATACCGACCGAAATTCCGTGTACACAGCTTTAACAACGGATCCGCACGAGGGCTAAGCTGGAAAAACGAATCCGCGGTGCCCTGAACGGTCTTGTCGATCAGACAGGGACTTACGGGTCAGTAAAAGCGATGATGATTATGGATTTTTGCGTGCCGTGAGTTGGTGCGAGAGATCGTAAAACGGGAAGACAATGACGTAGATGGATCGCTACAAGGATAACGCCAAAACGCCGAAAAGATGCTAATCGGGAGAGAAAAAAAACGTATACGTCGCAAAGATCAAAGATCTATGTTTCAATGCTGGATCGGATGTATGCTTGTTTATATGTTACGTTACAATGGGAGAAAAACCCCCCAACAACTAGATACAAAATGAGCACAAAACAACAAGAAAACTGTGTGGACAGAAGTCTGATCTACCTTGTAGGCCCAAAGCTCAGGTGCAGGAATGGTCAAGCTCTGAAGTCTATCGATCTTTTGCATGATAGAACCTGCTAACTGGGCGAGACGACTCCGCAATTCCCGTTCTACTTCTTTGCTTCGGGTAGATCTGCTGTTAGGGCTCAGGCGTGTTGTGTTCTGTTTTTGCTAAAGGATGGTGTTTGCAGCGATTACCAAAGGATGCTCTTGTTTCTCTGGTCAAGGCGATACGTGTGCCCTTGCTCAGAAAATGCTCTTGTCCTCTTGATCTGCTGCCGATATGTGCTCTGGTGCTCTGGTTTGTTAACTTGTCAACTGCTCACTCCCCCAATCTCCTCTTTTTGTATATTTGTCAGCCGGGGTATTTAAAGGCCGCGACATGCGCAACCCTAATGATGTGGGCCCGAATGTCGCGGATCCTGTCGACGCAATTCTTTTAAGTCGAACTGCGACTACACACAACACGCTTGTTTGCGTGCTGTGCATGTAAAGAGCAGGCCCATGATAGGCGTGTCTCGGCTGCATTTACGCTCATTCACGTTGTGTTGCATGTATGAGCGCAACCTAGGTGTAACAACAACGCGCTTACGTGCATCACGCAACTGTGCGTGACGCAGCGTAAATGTAACATACACTCTCCACGCAGCTACGCGCGGTGGAGTGTAATCAAAGTGTCACTTACGCTCATCACGCAGCTGTTCGTGACAAAGCGTAATGAGCGCGTGCTTGCATTCTGACCTACGCACGAGCACGTAACACGCGTAAAGATTAGTTGTTTAAGCGTTGCGAGAACAAGTGCCAACCCGTCGTGTTTCTCTAGATTTTGCTTTTAACTGTCTTGGAGCTTATTACGCTCATTACGCTGCCGTGCGTGATAGAGCGTAAACTTGTCCTT